>WHYT01017306.1:271011-321658 GCA_009806455.1 Tetrax tetrax
ATTTGTTCATTTTTTTTTTTGGTTTTTTTTTTTTTTTCTTTTTTTTTTTTTTTTTTTTTTTTTTTTTTTTTTTTACTTAGTTTAATTTTGACTATTGAGAATAACTTTTACACTTTTCCTACACCTTGTATATCACTTCTAACCAATTAATCCAAGAGAAGAACTCTCTTCCTATCCTGGTTTAGGTGGTTTACTTTCTCCAGAAGTATAGGACAGACTTTCTCACCAATCCTAGATATTTACGCTTAAATGCAGGAGAACTAATTGTAAAATAGCAGAGTGATCAAGGGAAGGGAAGAGTAATGGGAACTCTTAAACAGAAAGCTAAACATCTAGCTGAGCACTTCACTTCTGAAGTGATTTGAGGTAAATATATAGCTAATAGCAGTAGTAATATCACTTCGTCTGGAAGGAAAATAATATTTTTAATGTTCAGAGACCAATTTGATATGAAAATGTAAGTTGTTTTTTTTCAAACTCTTAATAATTTCTGAGTGTTACTGGGATTACTCCAAACATTTGGTCACAGGGTGAGCATTATGTTGCCTGTATCTATATAATTAGTGCTTCAAAGTCAGCATAAAGTAGAATTCTCTAGTATTTATAAAATCCATCAAGTAGTTTTTCAGTATATTTAGGTACTTATGTATTTTAATGCTGCTTGTCATAAGTAAGAGATTGGAGTTTTAGCTCTAAAACTAACCTAACACAAACCTTAACAATGTCATGACTATAGTAAATGGGGCACACCAATGGTTATAAACTGAGTACTACATAACTGAAATTTTTGTAAGAGTTTTGGAATTATTTGGCACACATCATCTGTAATAGTATTATCTTTCTATCAGCATCCCCCAACAATGCAGTGGGATGCTGAAGTGCTATTCCTTAGTGAGAATGTATCGAGCAGGATATTTCTACAACTGAGTCACCAAAACTGAACAAGAGTCAATATCAGCTGCCATCACTCCATGAAACCAATCAATAGCCTCACTGCTTATCTTGATTTTACTGGACTGTCAAAACCAAAAATATTGAACAGCCCAGTTCCAGTAATTTGGAATAAAATGGTACGTAGAGCTGTAGCATGGGGTTGGTTTGGTGCCGTGTTACCCAGAATAGACAGTGATGGGATGCAAATATAGGTATCGACAGTTTCTGTGTAAGGGTCCACTCCCTTTAACGAGTCTCTTCTGCTACATTGGGACTGCTGAATGGAAGAGGGCTGGGGACAGATCGCTGAAGCGAAGTGGCATGGCCTGGTCATTTCCATACTCCATTTTCCATATCCTCCTTTGCAGGAGATTTGTATTGAAAGAGAGAGCTGGATCTGGCAAAACTGAATTAGAAAGTAAGCTTAAGAATTAAGCAGTATGGCTGATCAGAGATCCAGTGTTTTAAATTTCTTAATAGAAACCTTTTTTATTTATCGATGTAGCTTATGGCATCCCTTGAGTACTGAGTAAACAGTAAATGTATTTCATCCAGTAATCATAGTCACGTTTTCATAATCTTCGTTTGGAGACTAGTAATAACTTACTGAGCTGGTCATGCTCTGGAGTTGTAGGCTGCATCGTATTTATGGCAAAGGCTTACTTCGTATTAACTGTGGCTGATAATGGGCCTTTCTCTTTGTGTGTGTATGAATATAACACAGGAGGCAGGGCTGTAGAAGTAGCCCACTGTGCTGCTGACACAAACACAGCTCTCCAGCCCATTTTAGAGTTCTTCTGTTAATAACACTACCCTTTCAAGGACACCTGATCAGATATCTTGAGTTGCTCAATACACTGAATCAGAGACCTGCCAGAAATCTATAAAATGTGCTATACAGAGCTTATGAAATCTAGTTATTTTCTCAAAAAGCTGTCTCAATGTGAAATGTAGGTCAATACTAGAATGACCAGGTTTAAAACTGCCCTGATTATCACAACTTTTGCCACAGAGCACATAATTGATTTGAGACTACTTCAGGAGAAGAGACAACTGTCTTCTCAGGAGCTAAGAGCAAAGTATCACCGCTTCGGTTGCTGTACTTGGCATTATCGACCAGGGGTGCTTGGGACTGATGGTAGATTACCATTTGGTCTCCTACTCAATAACGTATTTGTATACCAACTGAGATAATCCTGCAGTAAATAAGAATTGTGTATCTCAAGCAAATAGTAGCCTTACAGAAGAATAGTTTGACTCCCTGCGTAACTATCCAGTTAGGACTGTATTAAAGAAATATGAGATCTGGCTTTGAAAGAGTCAGTACTGAGTTAGTGCTCCACCTGACAAATAAGGTAAATCCTGGAGTTTTTGTGTGTAGAGACTGTTACCATTGGGTACAAACAGAATGTTTTTTGAATGGAATTATTTTAAGAGAAAAAGGGGAGTGTAACAGGTATCATTCAATCTTTCAGTTCAATCTTTCAGTACATATATTAGCAAGGAACACTGAAAATCTCTCATCACAAGTAACTTTTAACTAAAATATCATAATTATTGATTTTATGTCTGTTGACTGTTCCTTATAAGTGAGAATTTGGATTTTTCCCTAGTGAAATAACAGAGATTCTACTACTTGTAACACTAATTGTAATGCTAACTTGAGTGGGAGGAGGGTGCGTATGTATAAATCAGGTATTTTCCAGAACAAAGTAGTGTTTGCAATAATCACTGTAACACCTGTATACTTGAATTTTTGTTCTAAAATTGACCCCGCAAAACAGACTTTGCTGTGTAATTGAAGGAAAGAACCATTTTTCCTGTTTACTAAGGCTGTTCTTGATTTGCAGCTTTATGTGAGAGACAGAGGTCTGCTGTTTATGCAGGTTGTTTTCTTGAATGCTATTTAAAATTATTTTTTCTGAGTTAAGCTGTCTCATTAAGCCTTTTTAGAGTGAAAACATAAATTATGATACTTCATTTAATTTAAAAAGATTTGTTTTTCTATGTAATTGTCGCTACAGTGCTTGAAATATCTGGTTGGCTTTGGATTACATTTCCTTTCAAGCTCTTAAATACTTGTGTCTCTTAAACATGCTGTTTTCAAATTTTAAGATGATTGTGAGTGCTGCTGTGGCCTTTTTCAGCCTTGTCACTGTGAATCTTTCAATTGAAAAATACAGATTTTCTACGTTAGAAATAATTTAAAAAAGAGTAATTTGTCCTATATATGAGCCTAAGAAACAGCTTTGGTATTTTGCCCTCAAATCTGCCAACTTTCATCAGTATGAATTTGGAAATCTTCTAACTCTTAGGACAGTATAGTCTCCACGGGGCAACTCGTAACCGAAGACAAGTGAGGTAGACTTCTAAACTGTCTTTGAGTTCTATATCTCATGTATAAAGAAGCTCCTAACTTGAGTACCTTAATCGAAAGCTTGAAGTTAATTGGGGATCTGTTTTAAGCTTAAGTCATTATCCATATTCTGTTTCATTATGTGTCTATTTTAATTAATACATGTGATAAATAGAAGCAATAAACTTATAAATATGCTAGAGTTGTTTATTTCCAGGGTAAGAAAGAGAATTTCAAGCCATTTCCTGCATTCTTGTCTTATATGGTCTTGACATTGATGAGTTGCATTTGTTCACAGTGACAAGCTAACTCGGGGGAAGCTAGCAGTCTAGTTCTTGAAGCAGAATGAATGGTAAGTGTGATTTAAATTGTTTGAAATGATAGATACCTGACACTATATGGTAAATTCAATTTGAAATTACATTGTGGATAGTGCATGCACGTTTTGATTTTGAACTTAGTAATGCACAAAGCCCTGGTGCCTCCAAACAGTTCTTGTGTCAGTTGTAATAAGTGTAACTAGATTCTGCTCTAGTAGAATGGCATAAATCTAAAATAAGTGTCCTCAAGTTTGGTGGAGTCACACCACAGTAACTATATTCCAGTTTTGGTGTCTCCTCTGCTTCTTAAGTGAGAATGACCATTCTTTTGTAAGTTACTCTATTCACATAAAGCCATCTAGAAGAGTAAACACCATGAATAGGACTTTATTAGTGCTGTTGAATATAATGGGAAATGTTTGTCTTTTGTGTTAATGTTCACTGGTATAGAATTGTTCAATTAAAAAAAAAAAATCCTCTAGTTGTGCTATTCACACACTAATTATTTTTTTCTTCTCCCTTTACTTACCATGTAAGTCATCTCTTACTAAGAAACTTTTTTTTTCTTTTTACTAAATTCCAGTTTTAAAAGTTGCATTATTATAGTAAACATGGATGCAGGTTTTAACTCTGATTTCTCAGCACTCTTGCTGTGTGAGTCAAGGTCCAGCTACCAGATGGCTATTCCAGGCAATCTGATAATAAATCACTAATTCACCACGTTTCCCCAAAGACACATACTGAGAAAGAGCGTGAACTACTTAGTATTCCAGTATGTACAGAGCAATTTAGGTTGAATGGGACAAAATCCATTTGTGCATTTGGGAACTTACTGGAGTGGAGAGTCCCAAAGGAGCTACTGCGTTAGGAAACTTTTTTACTTTGTTGGCAGTTAAAACTGATGCTATGTCCTTGAATTTGTGAGTTTTATAAGTGAGCTTGATATCTGCAAACCTACATTGCGAATGACAGTATTCCACAGTGCTCAGTTAGGTTTGTAATACCTAGTATACCTAGAGTACATGAAGAATCACACGAATCAAGACAGAGTCTGTGAAATAGCACATGCTATTATATTGAGTCCATATGAGTAAACTTGCCACAGAGCAAGCCTGTATTTTAAGTACAGATAAGTAATATATCTGAGTAATGTGTAAGTAATAAGTATCATATCAAAATGAAAATTTATGAAATTTGGCTTTGGCAAGTAAACAGTTATGGCTTCAGTCATCTCTTGCATTCGAGAAAGGGCTCCCATGAATGTTTATTAAGTAAGGAAAGCTGATGTTTCAATCAAAACCAGAAAAAGACAAAGGCATAGGAACTTTCAATGATTGCTATGCTTTGTAACAAAATGTGGATTGTGGATGGACACAGAAGACACATCTGCCTTACTGGAATGCTTTATTGTAGTGGAAATATTTGTTAAAGATGTGCCTTTTTGCAATGGGACTTTGTCCTTTTGTATTCAGTATGAAATGTGTAGAGAGTGAGATTGGCATCTCAGTAGTGCCACTGAAGGCCCAGAATATACATATCTAGTCAAAGCTTTGAGTCGTACCTACATTCACTTCCATTGTGTAAACTCATGTTGAAACTGGTTGAAAAATGCATGTTTTCTACAGTCTACAGCTCTCACATATTTTTACTGCAGAAGACTGTATAAAGTATGGATTTTCAAGAATATTTCCTCAAAAATGTAGGTCTCTGTAGGATTATATAGAGACTCTGTGCAAATTCCCCCGGTAAAATTTCCTTTTCAGCCTCTTTTTTGTACTTAAGGGCATTATCCTCAGAATATCAATCAGCATTTCATTGCCCTACTGCACTGCTGCATGAAACAATACAAAACTTTTCTGATTCCTCAGCCCCACATCATGACTACTTTCAGCTATAATTCATAGTTACAATATAAAATTAAAATACATCATTGCAGAGGAAAGTTTTTATAGTATTTCAGATATACCATATACCAAATTGTCCAGGTAAGAGAAACACAATGTGCATTTTTGCTCAAATGCTTGCTAAACATACCATGATTGTGGTTAGAAAATGTCACTCCACCATTCCTTTTGGTTAGGAAGATTCAGAAGTATTAGAAAGGCAATGAAGATTACCGAACTATGAAACCTTCATAAAAAGATCAGCTATATGTGCAATGAATATAAGCAGTTGATCACTGGAAATCTGGAATACCTTTCTTATATCACTTAACACGATAATAACATGAAATAAATATTAACATGTATGATAGGCTGTTTGGTTTATGCTATATTCAGGTTTTGTTCATCAGTCACTTCTGGCATGTAGATGGAGGCTTGTCTTTGGGGATTTCTGTGGCAGAGAAAGATGTCTGAGTATAGTCATTGTTTTGCTGATCAGGTCTCTGTCACTGCTTTCAAGTTCACTTGCAGGAATCCTCTAAGGATGGCCCATCCCCATAAAAACAATTGACTTGATAAAGATGACTATTTGTAGCTTAGTTCTATATTGCAAGACAAGATTTAAAATTCAAAACCTGAATTCAGTAAGTGGAACAGCATTATATTATGCTGCCTGTGATGTCACCTATACCTCAGTGCATAGATGAGCATATGACATAAACTAAAAAAAAAAAAAAATCTAAACTTGCTTCAGTTGGATCCCACAAGGGTAACAAAACCACTTGCTTTAGCAAAATGTTACAGCAGCTCTAATACTGAACATCTTTCGATTGTTGTCTTTTCAGCGTTATATGTGGGAGATAGATATCATGAAGGAGTTAACCCACTCTTTCATTGGTCTTACTAAATACTTAAAACTCCTAAAATAAATTATTCAGCAGATTCAAGTATTTTTAGATTCAAATATAGATTATTTATTTGCTACTTCAGTAGGCGCTGGGTATCAAAGTGACTAGATCCCCAAGGAGGCTTGTTCAGAGTTGCAGCACTAAATTCTCAGGTCTCTTTGATCCGAGTTGCCTACATTTTCAGTGAAATAGTCAAGAAGAGTTAGCCTAAGAATGAGACTTGCAAAGGTCTGGATGCTTGGTAGGGAACCAGCTAACAACTAGCTATTAACTAATCAGCACAACTAATTCCATTCTCTTTTGTAATATGGACATTTATCTTCACTGGAGATACTTAATTACTTTCTGCTCAGGTCTACTTTTAAATTCCTTTGCATGTGCAAGGAGAGGAAGCTGGAGACAGATTGTCTTAGGTAGGGCCAGGTGAAATGTCTGCAGTCATGATCAAATTTTGAATAAAATAGCCCAGTCTGCACCACCTCAAACGGTATGGAGGTGGGATCTGGAATACAGAGTATTCCAGTTATGATAGCAATGTGTCTGTTCTATTGTGGGAAATGAGAGAACTTTTCACCCTTAAAACAGTAGCAGAGATCGTTGAATGTTCTTTTTCTGCCAGAGTAATTCAGCACAATTATAACTGCAATCAATCAAATTACTAGTTTATAGTTAAAAACAAAAGACAGTTAGGAAAAATAGAAATAAGACTAGTTTACAACTTAAAATGTATTTCATGTTTCTGGATAAACTTATGGTGGTGAATAAAATTCAGCATTTTAAGACTTAGTTTCATTGTTAGGCCTTAGAAATAAACAGGAAGCCAAGAACAGTAAACATTTAATTGGCTTATCTATATCAAATGAACATGGAAATTTTTCTTTATAGTATAATATTTCAGAGCTGTTATTAAATTTTCTTTTTAGTAAGAACAGTTTATATTGAATTTCTGTGAAGTTTCAATACTGGATTTTTAATATCTACTTTAGTAGATAAATGTTCCCTTCGATGAAAAACACAGTGAATCAAGAGAGCTTGGTGCAACGGCTTGAGTGTACTATAAGCACAGTAATCAAAGAAATAAGGAGGTAATATTTCTGGTACTAACAGTAATATTTCTTTTGAAACATACAGGACTAGAATACATGGTATTTCTGCTTTTCAGAATTTCAAATACACTGCTGCATCACTAGTGCTTTCTTCTTGCAGGAATGAATTTTCAGAGCTGTCGAATGCTGTGGGGAAGAAATCATCTCTTGCCATGTCATTTCTGTTTCTGAATACTGTCATCTTGGCCAAAATGTCTTCCGCCCTCCCTTGCATTTTCTATGTACTGTGTAATGTTTGATTCTGATCATAACATCAAAGAGGTGCAACTCCTATGCTTTCCTTGGACTTTAAAGTCTTTGTTTTGCATTGAGACTTTGTCTTCAACTTGAAATGTGTCATCTGTGTGTACGGTAATGACAGGTATTACTCGAGATGAGGTACTGAGATAAGTCATTGTTACCCATCTCTATATTAAACCTACCTGGGTTCTGTTTTATTTCTTAAAAATTGGGATGAAAAATCTCCAGCATTTGATATCTATGAAAACAGCTGATCAAAACCTGGTAGGTTTTGTTGTCTGAGAAAGCATGGCTGGTAATGGGTAGGGATACAGTTCTAGCAGCTAATTGGTCCAGTAACAATTTTGAGAGGAAGCATCAGCACTGAAAGCTTAACAAAAGGGAAATAATACTTGAAGAGATTGATGAAAGAATGCTGTGGGCAGCTCAGATGTTTGACTAGATTAAGCAATCATGGTTGGAATCATTGACCATCCTTTTAACAATCCTGGTTGCCAAGACAAGTAAACGGGGCTGCTTATGAAAAAAAAATCTGAAAGGATTTAACCTGATTCTGATCTTTTAACTCAATTATTTCTGTAATCAACAGCAAACTTATGTGATGGGGAACTAATGTTTAGTCTCTTGAGGAGAAAAATATTATAGAATGAAACATTAGTTCATTGAAGATATGGGGGTAAAATCCTATGAATCTCCTCTGGGAGACATGTTAACTTTTCTAACCTTGTGTTTTAGGAGGTAGATGTTTTGTGACATAGGACTCCTTGTGAGGCTGTAAGCCAAATAAAACAATACTTGATAACTAAGGCAAAAAAACCCCAAAATTAACTAACTTGTAGTTTAGCCCTGCTTGGGACCAAGCTATGCAGTCGCTCACTCACTCCCCCCACCATCTTAGGGAGAGAGCATTCAAGTTACTGTTACAGGCAAAACAGACTCGATTTGGGGAATGCTAATTAAGTTTATTAACAATAAAATGTTGTTTTCTGCTGCTCCTTCCTTTCCTCCTCAGGGGAAGAACTCCTCACATTCCTCCCCTGCTCCATTGTGGGGTCCCTCCTACGGGCTACAGTCCTTCATGAACTGCTCTGGCGTGGGTCGTTTTTCCATGGGGTGCAGTCCCTCCAGAACAGCTGCCCCAGTGCAGGTCCTCCATAGGCCACAGCCTCCTTCAGGCATCTGCCTGCCCCGATGTGGGGTCCTCCATGGGCTGCAGGTGAATCTCTGCTCCTCTGTGGACCTCCATGGGCTGCAGCAGGACAACCTGCTTCACCATGGTCATCACTGCAGGCTGGAGGGGAATCTCGGCCAGGAGCAACACTCTTTCCCCTCCTTCTTCGCTGACCTTGGTGTCTGCAGCCATTCTCACATGAAAAATTCTTCACAACAGGCTGGCAGATGCCTTTCAGGTTCTCTCACCCATCCTTTCTTCTGTCAGCCAGACTGAGTTGTCCAGGCCCAGACATCTGCCCAGCAGGAGGCCAGAGAGTGAGGCCAACAAGGCCCACACCTGCCCCTGTCTACCTGTTTCCATTTCCTGTTCTTAAATATGTTATCACAGAGGCATTATCACAGTTGCCAATTGGCTCGGCCCTGGCCAGCAGTGGGTCTGCCCTGGAGCCAGCTGAGTCCACCAGACAAATGGCAGTGACTTCTAGCAGCTTCTTGCAGAAGCTACCCTGTAGCCCTGCTCTCTACACAGACCCAACACATAACTTTTACAATGGAAATATTTTTTTTTTCATTCTCATTTGCCTTGTGAAAACAAAGATCAGTTTTGAATTTGCCTTTTGAATACTTCATATTCACTTTTGAAACAGAGTGTACATGATAAATTATAAAATTTTAGCTTAAAAAGTGTTACTGCCTTGCTCTTCCACTAGGAATCTTCCGGGGTAGTTTAATTGCTTGAATTACGCTAACCTCAAATATTCTGAAAGTTAGAATTAATTCTTCCTACATCCCCTGGAGATCTGGAGAAAATTCTTAGGTCAGTTTCACTAAAAGAAATGATATTTGATTACTATTAAATGTCACTCTAGCCACGATGTGCTAATATGTGAAATATTCTGCTGCATAATGCTCCTGAGGAGATAATGCAGTGAGACCCGTTAACTTGCTTCAGTGCTGCACTGTGCCTGGTGAAGGAGTTGAACAATAAAATGAAATAGGGGCACACAAACTGTGAACCTTAGACGCTGGAGTACAACAGATAAAGTTGTTACATGCAAAAATTCAGATACTAAAAGGCTAAAGATACTAAACTTTGCCGATAGCTTTTGTAGCTGTGCTGCATATTAATAGCTAATCACAGCTAGAACTTAGTTTCTTTTTTGCATTGGTTTTAAGATTTTAAATGTTCTCTGAATCGGAAGGGACTGAATACTCCAGTTTAGATTTAGGAACATCACAGGTGAAATGCAAACAGTCATCTTGCTATAGTCTTGGTCACTGTGTGTGACTGATCTGTTCTGTTCCAGTGTTCTTGTGTTTGATAGGTGTTGGCTAAGTTCATGTTGTTACAAAAATGTCACTTAGAATATTTTATTTACTGTACTTTATTGTTTGTGTTGTGATCTATAAAGCAACATAAAAGTGCGGGAAACAAAAGTTACAAATAAACCTTCCTAGCATAGAACTTACTAGAGTCATACAGAGGAGCTTTATGCAAATTGATGTTGCATGAATTAGGAACACCAAATTAATCAAAATTAAATTTTCTCTCATTTATAAGGCACTTAAGATTTGTTTTCATTTCACCTTACTGCAGGCACTTCCTTGAGATCTCCAAATTAAGAGTCTAGACACCCAGTAACCCTTCTATAATCCAAAGAGAGGTAAGCACTTGTTCAGCTTAGATAAAAAAGACAGGAGGAGGATCTCCGTTTATCTGTCATCCTTCACAGAACAGAAGGGGGACCAAAGGTGACAAAGTGTTTGGACTGCTAGATTACCCAGGACTTCCTGCACTGTCAGATTACATTGCGTACCTGCAGTCATTACGTTCTGCTCTGTGCATTTAACTTTTTGTTTGCTTGGGGTTTTTTGTTTATTTGTTTGGTTTTTTCTTTTTTTTTGTGGTTGGTAAAAGGGAAACTGTGTTCACACAGATCTCTTTATTCAGAGCTGGCATGCGAGTTGTAAACCTGGGAAGCACTCCCAATTTCCAGAACCTACAATTGTCTAGGTTTTTTTTACTTGTTGTAGTGATGGGATTCATAGAACAATTTTATGCCTGAAGTTTAAAATTCTTTACTTGCTTGGGTTTTTGAGATTATTGGGGTGAAATTAGAGGTGGGCAAATATTTTCCATGAACAACCTTAGATGTGTATGTAATGTAATAGAAACATGCTTAATTAGAAAATTATTAATTCCTAAAGATGAAAGAAAGAGCATTAAAAACATACAACCACTAAATATTTGAATTGCTTTAGAGTATGTAAAAAGGAATTTCATAAACAGGCTTCTAATTATGAATTCCTATTAAAAAAAAATCTTGGAAATTGTATTTATTGTATGTTCAAAATGTACAATGACTAAAATTTGATAATATAAAAAAATACTTCCGCTTTATGGTAAGTTCCTGAAAGATTTTGGAAATTGTTACGATGATGGAAATGTGTCTTTATTTTTGATACCCCAATTTACATGAGTTTCCAATGGGTGAGATTAGCACAGAAGGCTGTCCCTGGTGAGCACCTCTGGGTACTCTTAGTGCCAGAATCATATGCTGAACTATACAAATAGTCATACTTCACTTGTGCCTGTTTTTTACATAGCATCTTAGGAGCTGTTTGTGTAGTTATACTGCTCTTCTGCTTGACTTCAGTAGATTTTCAGAAGTCTTTTCTTCCCTCAAATTACCTTTGCCTTCTTGCTATGGTAGTTTAATTGAGTGTAGGGTATAAAGCTAATTTATTTCTCTTTTGCCATCCTAATAGTTCTCACTTTCTTCATTGAAAAAGTAATTACTGCCTTTCGATACAATAACTGGGAAATTACTTTTTCTAATAACTCATGCTATCATATCATCATCACCATCAGAGTAAAAATCATTGATGCACTAAAAAGAGTTTTGTGACTTCAAATTAGTTTAAAATACCTGATACTGCCATAAAAAGTTATATTTGCATGGTCACCATTTAACCTTTTGCAACAGACTTCAGTGTTCTATATGGAAGACTATAGTCTTAGGGAAATGTTGACAAGTTTACTTTTCTGAGATTTCACCTACTGTTTTTCTTTGTTAAGGAATGTGTCCAATTCTTTTAGACTAATTGTGCTGTTTTCACAGAATTTATCCCTGTATCAAACCTCTCTGAATGATACAAGTGGAAACAAAAATTTAGAGATCTAAAAGCAGATATATTCTGCGATTACATAGATATATGCCATAAAATAAAGTTTAAGTATTAAAAAAGAAGAATGCAGTGTTGATAATGGCTTAAGATGATTATAAAGTCTATGTTAACTACTTTAAAAAATGAGAAAACTGCCGCTTAAAATGTGTATCAGAAGAATTACTATGTAAGCACTTACATGCTGGATATGGGAGCAATTAAAGCTGATGCAAGGAGTTTTTGATTGCTCAGCTTTTGCCAATTGAAGGCACAATAAGTAGCATAGAAAATAAAATTCTGACTTGTAGTGTATACAGAACATACAACCGAATTTTCCTCTTGCACTTGCTTAATTAAGTTATTCAGTGTAATGCATTTTATTAATGTGTTCGTTGGGCAAAATAAGCTATAAATGGAATTATTTTCTTCCCTTCAGTTCGGTGGTCAATGATTGTTTTGCATGTAATAATTAAGTATCTTCCTTTAGAGGTCTTGTTTGTCTCAGAGTAAGCTAGAAGGAGTCTTTACATGACCAAATGGGAAAGGGATCTGTGGGACAGGTGGAGTGTGACAGGCTCCAAGTGTTGAATCTGAGAAACTTCATAGCAAGTTATATTAAATATAGGAAACTGGGTGATGATGAAAGAGAAAGTTCTGTCAGCTGCTTTTAGGACTTACTGTCTGATCTAGTGTTGAATCTTTCTATGACTTCAGTGGGCCTGAGTCCAAAAGACTCAAGTTTTTGGGTGTGCATGGATAATATACAAGTACACATTCCTACACCTGACATCGTGTGAATACTCCTCTAGAATGACAGCTGTGATTTTTCAAGGGAAAACTGTGCCATACAGTATCATTTCATCTGATAATTATAGACCATTAGTGAGCCTGCTTTGTTAATGATTATTACTATCATTTGGCAGAATGAGGTCACCTGACTGGAATTTAGGCCCTACTTTAACAGTAGATGTATTAATAATGACAAGAAGAGTGGTTCCCCACCAGGGATCTGGAACATGTTTAGGATCTCATTATTAAAATTAGTCATAATCTAAAATTAACAACAACAAAAAAAAATTAAACCCTGAATCTTCTGGATGACAAAAGTGGTCATCTTTGTTTTTTAAAAAATGTCACTGATTAATTTAGAGTGAAAGAAAATCTAATTTCAGTCATCAAACTTGTTACTTTTGGGGATAGTTCCTCGTACTAGTTTGGGGTGCACTGCACTGTCGTTGAGTTTCTAGAACTCCAGCTTAACATTTGTATCTGAAGGAGCTGCTATCTTGGTTGCTTTTCCAATATGTGCATGGTCTAATAGTCCCAGTGGGCATGTTGAGGAGGAAGTTTCCAAACAACATGTAGCATACGTGTTGTCTCAGTCACTGCAGTTCAGGTAAATGATTTTGTCCTTCACTCTGTACTGAACCTTGGTTCCTGTGACAGTGTTAGTTACTGTTTCAATCATGCAGGACAGGCAGAAAATTTCATTCTTGGTGTTTGTTATCACTGAGACTCTCCCCATGGCTTTCCATGAGTGTTGATTTGATCTTGTATCCTTTACTGCCATTTATAATCTGATATCTAGCATGAGATGCGTCTGTGTTAAAACCTGGGGCCTGGTACTGAGTGCACTTTGTCTCTCCCTTGTGTGTGTATGTGTTGGCTTCCTATGCAATGTGAATGCAGGCCACATTCCCTGCAGTCTGAGCTCTGAAATCTGTAGTCTCTGTGACCCTGGATTTGCCTCAGCATAAAGGATCCTCTGTGCCAGGAGTGGAGGAGTCAGAAGAGAGGTCTTGTGACTCAAGGTTGCCCCAAGATCCAGCTGTGGCTGCTAATGCTCAGCCAGTACTTATCTGTCTGTTACTAATTAGAAGACCTAGTTTGAGATATGACATCACTGGGACAGTGGGTCGAAGCCTGAGTTATGATATCGATATAATGTCATGCTGTTACTGTGTTTTGTCCCAGAAATGGTTGTATTTCAGTGGCAAGGAACTGATCTATTTAAAGCATATTAGGATGGGAGGTAATAGGAACCTTCAGGAGCTTTTGTAAAACGTGAAGTACCTTGGATGTTTCTTTGTATCGAGCACCCTAAATTAGGCTCTGTGTATGGCAAGATTAGTAGAATTGAGTGAAAGATTATAGAGTAGTTTTATTGTCATATGTCTACTTAAGACCTAACTTTTTATTGTGGTGTCTTACAAAATACCTAAAGAAAGTAAGATCACAGTATATCCCTTCTTTCTGATGGCATTTAATCTCTTTGTATACATCAATTTATTGTTATGGTCTTTACTTGTAGTATGGCTTCTCAAGACTTAAATCGATCATAATCAATGATTTGGACAAAATCATGTACAATTATCCAATAACAATTATCCATTGTTATTTTGTGATATAATTTTAAATAATACAGTCTACGTGCAATTGCTTGTCCTCACCTTTTTGTATTTTTACTCTTAAATCCCAGCTCTTTTATTCTTTCTACCCTTCTCTGCAGCAGGGCACACATCAATACTAGTGTTAGAAAAGAAATGATACCACTACATGCTTCCCAGGAGCTTTGGCTTAGTTAATTCTGGAAGTGTATTTCTCTTCTATTGTGCAAGGTCATTCTCTCTTCTTTTAGCAGTGAAAGACACCAAAGGCTATGTGCTGCTTTTTGCCTAGCATATTGGCTAGGAAATATGACACATCTTAGCTCATGGGTTTTCCGGTAATAAACTATACGTTTTCAGTACTTCCTAAGTGAAGAAGATGGCAATATCTTTGAAGCAAAGACACTACAATTAGAGAGGTCTTTCCCTGAAGATGTACGTATCAAACAATTAAAACGGAATGGGAAAAGACAGTAGAGAGTCCCATCTGAAACATTTTGCAACAAACACAGTTTACTTTACTTTTCTAAAGAACATTGCACTGTGGGTCACAGAGACAAGCTAAAGCTTGTTGTAACACCTTCAAATTGCAAAATATCACCAGGGTAGTTTATCCGTGGCATAACTCCTTTGACTTTAGTAGCCTGATGTATTTTGCACCAAAGCTCTACCTTGCCAGAAGGAAAGGAGTGTGTGTTGTGACAGTTATTTTATTCCAGTATATTACCAGCTTCAAAATGTAAATAATGGCAGGGATGAAAGAAAGAAGCTTTGATACTGTTCATTACAAATAACAGGAAGAAAGAATAGTTGACTGCATGAATTATGTAGTTCTTACTATGAGATTTAGCCAGTAAGAACAGTTATAACTTTACTAGGCACCTTTAATAACGACTGTACAAAGGCGTGTGATCGCTGCATGTCTATTTCAGAGATCCTTCAGCACTGAAGAGTGTTCATATGTCAATGCTCTACAAGCAGATGTCTGAGTGGGCAGAATTTTTGGATCTCTTAAGATCTGGAACATGACTCCCTGGGAAGCTGCAGAAATAAAAAACTTAAACACCTGTTGCAAACTTGCTCATTCATTTGAATGTGTATTGGATTAAATCTCAGTAGCTCAATAAAGATTTTCCCCCCATGTTAATATACTGCAAAATTCACATCATGCAGGACATTGTTTTGTGATTGCAAGATTTTAACCAGCATTATTACTTAGGAGGATGTGGGAAGATATATCTGAGAACCATGCTTGCTTCTAAGTTTGTTGATGGGATCATTTGGAGAGGTATAGCTGCTTTGAAGTAAAAACTGACTTACTTTTTTCAGACTTTTTACTGCTGCTTACCTGAATGTGTATGATTAGATAAATCTGTTGACTTTGAAATTTGGTGGGCTGATCTGTGTTTAGAATGGGATTTCTGATTGAGAGCCGTTCCTAAAGCATTGTTGTTGCTAAAGCATTGCTTTATCGGTATTTTTAATAATGTATAATGTAAATTGCTCTAGATATACTAATCAAGCTCCAGCCACTGTTCCACTGAATAGGAAACAAACTCTGACCAATATTTTTAATCAGCTAAGGTAGCTTTTGAGGTTGACTTATCTGAAAAAAAAAAAACAAACAAAACCAAAAAAACATGAAGGACCTGTAAAGGCAGAGAGAACTTAACAGGGATTTTAAGACCATAGCCTGATATTTGCATAAAAATGTGAACTCCTGGGTACTACCTAGGCATATTTCATTCAGATCCTTAGCAACCATGTGTACCTTTGAATTTAGCCCTGCTTTGAGCAGGATGTTGGACTAGATGACCTCCAGAGGTCCCCTCCAATCTAAGTTTTCCTGTGATTTTTGTGATCTATTTAAACAATTGTTAAATTAGATTGTTCTCTAATTCATTTCTTTGGTGCTCTGACCTAAATTACTAGAGTATGCTATGAAGCTAATACTGTTAATAACTAGGGATACAAGCTGGAAGAATAGAACAAATTACTTTGGGAATTTTTTTATAAAAAGATCAGTCTCTCTTGTATGTTTTACATAATCAAGCAGGTTTCAAATGTTTAAAAACTGTAAAAACCTGAAAAGTTGTTTAAATATTTAGCCTGAAAATACAGTTATGTGATATTGCAGTAGTACATCTTTTTAAAGGCCAAGTCACAGTTCAGTGTTTAACAGACTGTGTCATTTGAGCTATGGTGCAGGGTCATTTGGCTCCAAAGTACAAAAGAGGATGACAAGAAATAAGAGCGAATAAATCTCATGGGCTAAGCAGAAGGTCTGGAACAAGAAATCCTGCCTCTGAGATTTGGCTGCAAAACAGACAGGTAACTATTTCACCTGCTGTGGCTCTATAGACAGGAAGCAAATGATAAAGCTAGCATGTTACATCATAAAACACAATATTCTTTATGGTTATATTCATGACTTTTTTCCCCCCATAGGGAAGCCTTCATGATGTAAGGACATGAACTCAAAGCACTTGGAAAGTGTACTTTCGGTGTGTACAAACTGACCTTTAATCACCAGAGATAATGGAATATAAAATGTACATTTGTATTAGGATTGTCACACTGGCAGAAAAGAGGAGTCCCTTTGTAGCTTATGTCCTTTCTGACTTAAAATTTTATAACTGGCTTTAATGCTACTGCTGCGTCAAAGATGAAGGTACATGGCTTAATGATAATGAAAAGCTGGACTTCAGGTATTCCCCAGATACCTATTCTGATAAACTGTATTAAAAATCAAAGTAGTTTTAGATGAATTTACTATTGAATTTCTGTTTCCTTCAGTTCTGAATTTTAAGGAAATGATCTTATGCAAAATTATTTCCATGTTTGCCTCAATCACAGTGGACTTGCAATACGTGCTGCTCCTGCAAATGTCTTTTCCACAGTGTACTGCAGCCACTCCTATTTTCTGTAATTGTTTTGCAAAACATTTTTCTGTTGTGACATAGAAGTGTGTTGAGTGGCGATGGCTAGGGTGAGCCACAGTTTGGTGTAGTTGACATTATTCATCTACTGAGTTGCAAAAATAAAAACGAACTGGAGTGATCAAAGGCTTGATATGATGCCTGTTGAAACAGTGGGAATCTTCCTGCTGATATCTGTCTACTTTTGATCAGGCTCCTCACTAGCTGTTGGGACTTTGCATTTACATTGTCTTTACAGTTACTGCCACCTGCTCCACTCACTTGTCATGTCATATTTAACATCAGATCTGTAAGCTCTTAGGGTGAAGGTGACCATGTCTTCCTTTGTTTCTACTGTAGCAAATATGATGCTTCCTTAATATTGACTAACAAATTTAGGTCCTACAGGGATATAAAGAATAATAATTTAATTAACACAAATTTATACATTCAAGTGTGCTTGTTGACATGTCTACTATGTATTCTTTAAACTTATATCTGTTCAGACTTGTACAGGGCACATGCAATTGTTTGTCGAAATAGGAGGCTCTGGTACAGTAAATTGTGTATATCCTTAGAAATATAACTTGTGTCATTCAACTTCATCCAGTGGTATTAAATGTAAGCAGAACTTGTTGACAGGGATTCCATATGCAGTATCCAAAATTAAGCTATGTAACCAGTCTTAGCAAAGAATAAGATTACAGTTGTACATTTTTGAGTTTGGGTACAAATGTTGTGATAGGAATGGATTAATGTCCTGCCGTTTCCTATCCTTGTTATAATCTCTTTTCCCCAAAGAATGTCATATCAGAATTTTAATGTCTTGTGTAATCTGTGAATTATATCCTTGTGTTCTACTGCTTTGACCTTTTCTACATGCCACAATTTGATTGAATAGCCATTCCACTGCTGTCTTTCTTTAACTGCTTTATTATCCCATAGGGAATGTGTAGACTGGGCAGACATTCAGCATACACTCCACACTCATTTTGACATCAACTGTCAGCCATTTCATTGCTTTACGGGGCTGTTACTCAGGCTTCATATTCATTAATTGGTATCTAAAAGGGAGGTAGCCTTATCAAGGAATGTTATAAAGAGAGGAGTTTTGAAAGAATGACATGTACCAGAATACTAAAAAGTCAAAATAGTGTTGCATAGGTAATGTATTTCTTAAAGTAGCATAACGAGGTGTATTCCCAGATGACACAGAATTAATCTATGCTATGAGAAGGTGATATCAAAGTGGAAAAAGAAATAATTTTCACCAATTCTCATTATGACCTGGAGAATAGTACTCTTGTGGTCTTAATACTGTAATAATAGCAAAAGGTATGATGAATGGGAGACAGCACCAGATATTACATTTTGAAAGGATACAAAAATAATGTAATAATGTTATCAATGCCACATCTGTGGCTGAATGGGATCTAAGTATTAAAACTGTAAGAACAATGATTCTATTTCATACTGTTTCAGTTTGAAGGTTCAACATGAGAATGAACTATTTCACTTTCTCTGCTTTTACAGTGATGTTGGTATGCTGTGCAAACGCTTGTTCTCTGGCATGTGTCAAGAGTGCTTTAGGTGTATTTTGTCCTCCTATTTTGTTCAACTTACTCTAGCTTGTTTACTGTACAAAAGAGTTTCATAAGCTCTTGTACTTTACACTTTTAAACTGAAGTAAATCAGAGTTTTCTATCACTCTGAAACATGATTTGAAAAGAAAAATCAGTTATGGCTAAGAAGAAACGAGTTTCGAGAACTAGAGCAAAAGTTATTTGCAATGTACACATAACTTTATCAGTGGAGTTGGCTCAATTCTCAAAACTTACAGTTACCGTGCTTTCATCACTTAAAAAGTTTGAAACAACTTTTAAATCATAAGAAAAAGTATGTAGACAGTATTGAAATTAAGCTAAGATATTTTAAAATTTGGGAATGTCTTTCTGACTCTTCATCCTACTTTGGAACAGCAAATATTTTGAATTGTCAGCAACAAAAATATTCATGATATAGAGAAACATTTCCCTTTCACATCTGTTGCTGAATGACTTTAGAAAAGTCTCAACCTTTAGGCTTTTCTTCCCTTTGTCTTCATGCAGTTCCTTTCTTACCTTCAAAGCCCGTAAGTGCAATGTTTTCTTGTGTGAAAGAGAAGGCATAAAGAGACTCTAGGCTGTACCATAATTAATCTAGTACACAATTAATCTAGTCAAAATTTACTTAGAATTCTGGGTGAAAACAGCTTTGATATGGAAGCCTTTTTTTTCTGTGAATTATTATATCACAATATATTAGATTAGATTCCTGAAGTTAATTTTTATGTAATTGTTAAAAACTATAAATTTCAAGAAATATACTTTTCATTGTAAGGAGAGTTGGAAAATAAAGCTTGTGTTTACAAATTCAGTCTGTTTTAAGCGATCATGTCCTTCTTTTCTGACCATACTCTTCTCACTCTAATGTAACTTGCATGTCCTGTGTATGAGCCAGAAGCCAGTTAGAATCAGATTAAGTTGGTTAAAATCAATCTGTTAAATTTCAATGAGGTTCCTGTGATATAAAGACCATGACAAAGCTACACATGAGTAAATCAAAATGTGATATGTGATGCTGCAAAGAGGAATTTGAGAAGAGATGAAAAAGATGAAAACAGTAAAAATGAAAGGGAAGTTCAATAAAGGAATATAAATGCAGGAGAATATTTACAGTTAAGAAATTATCTATCTTAACTCTTCCTATCATCCCGAAAGATTTTAAGCTTCTTTTCAACAAATATTTATTAGCACTCCTTTTGCAGACAAGAAATGGTAACAAGGGTTACAGAGCTGCCGTTGTCCATGTATGTTGGCACTTGTAAAAGAATTTATTTTTGTCTCTTAGGCTAGCAGCCATGGCTGTAAGATGGAGCATCTACAGACCCATTCTGTCTTGCTGTGTAATAATATTGAAAGGAAGCTGAAAGGCTGTGTAGGAACCAGGCCTAAGGCTGATCTCCCTACACATTGTGTCCAAATGTGCTGTGCCATACAGATGCTGTGACCTGCCTTTGTTAGACTTGATCATCCTTCAGTTACTCTTTGGTGCCTCCGCACTCTGAACACAGACAATAGTTCTCATTACATGTCTACATCTGTTTGTTTCCATGGGGTTGATAGTTACAGACAGAGAAGATTTGAAAGAGAGATGACCTCCTGGATGGATGCAGAAAGAGTTTCCCTGTGGATTTCCATTGATTTGACTGTGTTTTATTCAGCACTACTGTTTGCAGAGACCAAATCAGAGCAGAGGGAGAGATTGGGTTTTCACTTGTAACTAGAAAACAAAAATACGTGTTCCTGGGCCAAGAAGGATGTCTTACAGTTTCATTCACCTCTTAGGATTAATGTTAAACAAAAGAAACTTTAGGAGCTTCTTTGCCTGACTTCAGTTTATTCTTTTCTAATGCATTCTCTCTCTTTATTGCTATTCATTTTCTGTCTTTTCCTCATCTTTTGTACACTTGCTAACCAATCAATGTGTCTCTCCAAACTTCCCTAGAAGATTGTCTTTTACAATAATTTGCTATAATCACCCATCTTAGTGATACACTGCAGAAGGCACAATAGCTCCAAAACCAGACAGACAATTTGTGCTTATTTTCAGACAATTTTCATTTATGTGATTTTTCTTTTTTTCGTCTTTCAAATGCCTGTAAGTAACTATTTGACTCTTTCAAGGTCTCTTCGATGTGACTCTGCCTTAGGAAGATGAATCGCTGTTCTGACCTTCAGTTCCCTCTCCTCATTTTGATGAGGCAACTTTCCATTTTGTAAAACAGAAAGCTGTTTTCACTTGCAAAATCATTTTATTGTGCTCATCAAATTGCACAAGTCATAGCAGGATGAATCTCTCTGATTTACCGTGAAGGCTAAGGGAACATTTAAAGAATCTTGCTTTGTGTGCATGTGTATTGGACTTTTCCTGTTTGTTTTGGGGAGCCAACTCAAAACATTTGCAACACAGGTCCTTTTTCTTGTTTGTTTTTTTGTACTTTTTCATTAACTAGTTGGGTAATTTTGGTGCAGATAGCTCTTAATGAGCATTTTAAAGTCCTGAATATGCACAATCATTTCCCTTTGGGTAAGAATCAAGTGTTCGACAAATAGATATGTAAGATTTTCTTGATTTAAGATTAAGGGAAAATAAAGCTAATATTAAAAAAAAATTATCATCCTCTTCTTGGTGGAGCCTATTGGAAAGCACACATTGTTCCACACAGAGGATTCTGTGAAATAGCTGATGTTAATTGTATGTGTTATTGCATTGAACTTCTAGTAGAAGAAGGGAGAAAAGTATTTATCAGAATAAACTTGAGATAAATTTGGAGGAAAGAAGTGCATCTGTCCTAGTTCAAGTTGTGTTTCAATAACATCTTCTTAGATACCTCTGTGCTTCCTAATATTTTTATTTCTCATTCAAAGACCTTAGAAAAAGATGTGCTTAGGCTTCTATTGCTATTTTAAACTTTACAGAAATAAAGAAGCTGGTTTACTTTACCCTGATCCTTTTAACCTTTCCATAATTACAGACTTACCACTATTCCATAAAAAACATCTGAATTATCAAATTTTTATAGTGATTGCCATCTCCAGTACCACTGTTTTGCTTGTTACAGTGCTAAAAAATTTCATGCTTTATGGCTTTTCAGTGACATATATTTGTCAGTGCACATAGGTAAATGTACTTGACTTGATTTTTGGCCATCTTTAATTAGGAAACAGCTGAATTATGCTGAATTGCTTGAGCAGACTTCAGGTAATTTTCTATCTGGGGAAAAGACAAAAAAGAGTCTAACTTACAGGAACCCAATACTCACCAAGCCAAAATAACAGTAATGGCAAGTCAATTCTATTTGAGGATTTTTAGAAGACTTATTCCAGTTTTTTTGCAGTTTCTGTGTAGAGCTCTATTAGTTGCATTTTTTTTTTTTTTCAGTGAGAAGAGTGAAGCAAACTATTGATCCGGCAATGTTTAGATGACAGAAATCTAGAACAGGTTTCAAGGGGAGTTGTAATGAGGAATTAATTGTTTCCACAGAGTGTATTACATCTGGTGTGTGTGTTGAGACAGTATCATCTGTTTGTGCACACTCTGTTTCCTGTGGGTTGTCTCAGCCTGACATGTCAGATGTTACGGGGTCCATCAGGGAAGCGTGTGATGTGGGTTGCTGCGATAGCAGAACTAGGAAGATATTCTGTACACATACTCTAATGGTGACGGCACAAAAATAGCACCAGGAGGCAAAACATTGCCAGTGGGATGTTTTCTCAGGTGACATTCACAGTGACCATTTTCAGGATATTGTCATGAGTTTTATGATATTTTGTGCTTTTCATGAAGTACTTCTTGATTGTACACACAGGCTTCAAACTGTGAACCTTGGATTTATTCAATTTAGAAGCCAAAAGGAAAGAATTACAAGTTAGTGTTAAATCTGAAGAATTTTAAGTAATTTTTATAATCCTTTGAAGCTTGTTTCTTGATATTGTGAATTGTCATTATGGTAAATTGTTATGTAATCTTTGTTTCTTCTGAATTTCCTGTTCCTCTGCAGATTATTCAGCTTTCACAAGTGATAAATGACCTCTCTTCTCTTTTCTTCACTTCTCTCTCCTCTTCTCCTATCTCTTCTTCTCTCCTCTTTTTAAGAGGAGCGCTAAGTTCTTTAGTTAGGGTGTAATACTGGAGAAAGAGAGAGAGACAAACATAATTAGCAAATTGTATTCCATTAAATCATCATTACTAGTATTTTTTAATCCGCAGTGGGTTCAAGACATTTGCCGTCGAAAACCACCACCCTAATTTATTACAAAATCTTGAAGACTGACTTATTTCCAATATTATTTTCTTTTTTCACTTTCCTCCTAGGGGGCTATTTATAGTGCATTTTATTAGCTATATGATAGGTAACAAATTCAAATGCAGATACCATTTGTTGTCATATACACAATATTCCCGTATTTCAAATCTATGAAACTGATTTTAAACTGACTGTTTTCTTAGATTACTCTTATTTAGAGTTCTGTTGAGATCTATGTAATAGGCACCTAGTGTGAAGAAACTGTATTCCTTTGAATCCTGTAGAGAATTTCACATTTTCAGAGAATTTTTCTTATATGCTTAGTTTTAATTGTTGGTCCTATGTTCCTGATGGAAACAGCACTACTGTTATTTGAGTGTGGTTTATAATTTAAAAAGTCGGGGGAAAACTCTGGAAGATTATAAGAAATAGTGCATTAGTTATTCTGTACATATGCTATCGTGAAGGCAAAAAATTTCATCAAAGAACAAAATCAGAATGCTACTCAATGAAGAAGGAAATTAAGTTAGAGAAGTACAAAGTCAGTAAAATACTAAATAACACTTCAAATAAGTTATCAGATAAAACTCTGAAATTGAGCTAATGGTATATCTTGATAAGGTTTTTAGAATGATGTGTTGTTCATGTCTTATGGAAAACTTCAATAACAAGAAGGATTCTGTCCTTTATGCCTTTCCTGTGTTGATTACTCTACTTCTCATTGTCTATTTTCTCTTTGGATTCTTTAGCCTTTTAAAAAGCAGCTGTGTGAGAAACTCATTTTAGATGCCTTTCTAGTATAAAATCATTGCTGTCTTATACTTTAATAATTGTTGGTGGTAATTTATTTGCTATTTGCACATAGACTCTCCAGATTTGGTAGCTTATGAATATTTTAAATGTTAAATGGATCAATTTTATCTTTTTTCATTATTTTAATTAGATTATATGAACTCCCTTCCTTTTACAGACCATAAGCTCCCCATACACTGGGTTTTTTTTTTTCCTGTTTTCTCAGTTCAGGAGTATAAATCCAGATGCTAGCATACACCACATCATTAAAAACTGACTTAATGATCATTGCCTTTCAGACCGAAATGACAGGACATTAAGAGAAGATGGAGCATCTTACTACTTCAAGCCCTTCCTTCCCCTTCAAACCCTTCAGCTGGTGGCACTCTGTTTGCATAACAGAGCCACCACCTCTCCGAAAGAGATTGTAACTCTCCTGTTTTATCTACCAGCAGCATCCCTGTACCTGATCCCAGCCAAGTGCCAGGGAAAGAATCAGACCTGTTGTGCGGTCTGTCCTGATTGCTGCACCACACTTGGTGCACCTGCACTTGCACCAAACTAGTTACTTGTTTGGGAAGACAGTGGACACGCTAGGCTCCTGAATGGATACAAATCCCAATCCCTTTTCAAGCGTAGATTAGAAATGAGCGTACACAATCCTTAGTTTAATTTCTTAAACAATATACAGTAACACCTAGCAACACGGTTGTCTGTGTCTGAAGCTGACACAGAGGAGATGTTAGAGCACACTGTGAAAGGAGCCATAGCACTAGGTTTGAGAGAGAAGTGGCTTTCCTCCACTCCCCCATTTCTTTGGAGGGGGAAGGCTTTTCTTGCATGTTGGAAAGTATCAGCTGTGCAGTCACTCTTTCCTTCTCTAGTATTCTTGCTATATATACGAATGCTTCCTGAATGGAAAAATAATGATGTGAATTGTTAGGCTGTTAAATGGGTTTGACCTAGTACAACACATCATGTTTAGTGTACTCTCTTATGACTTCTGAAAGAGGACATCTTTGTATTCCTGCAGAGGACTTTATCAGTTATCTCTCAAACTCTTCAATTTCTGCGGTATCCCTAGCATGGTTTTCTAAGGAGCTAAGACACACGTGGTTGCACTCTGTGTCCTGTAGTCCCAAAGCTGTTAAACATGTTGGCTAAGTCCATCCAAATTTGACAGAAGTTTTGATGACATTCAATCCCCACATGTTCTGTGAAAAAAATTGGTGCTTGGTCAGAGGGTAGAGGCTCAATGAGTGCAGTGGTGGGGAAGGCAGGCAGAGCTCAGTCTGTGCAGGGGCTGTAACTGCCGGCTGGCAGCCAGTGTGTCCACAGCCCTGTCTGTTGTTGTGGGGTGACCGCTGCCTGCTGTGTCTTCAACTTGTAGTAGTAACAGTGGAAATGTTAATTAATTGGGACTCTTCACAAATCAGGTGTTAATTTCAAGTGTATAGAAGAGTGTTTCTTTTTGAGTGTTCAGTTCTGTCCAATTGTGGACCTGTTGTGAGTAATGAAATGGTACTTTTTTTCAGTGTTACCCACATCACCAGTTTTCTTACAAATTCACCAGCCTATCTGGTTTCTTGGTGGTGGGGATTTTTTTTGTGTTGGAGTTTTTTTTTTGTTGTTGGTTTTGGGTTTTTTTGTTTGTTTTTTTTGTTTGGGTTTTTTGTTCTCCTGTGCTACTTGGAGATATAAATGCATGGATAGTTACGTGTATCTCAAGCTGTGTGAACGTTGAAATGCTCACACTGTATCAATTATGGGGCAGTAAGAAAGTCAACAGCATCTCCCTTTGGAGATTGTGTGATCATTATGGGAAGATTACATTTTTCCTATTAGAGTTTCTGACTGAACTAACAGTTATCCTGAGCTGAATTCTTAGTTCTTTCTAAATATACCTTCCCTTCAAAAACTGTAAGGACAAAACTTATAGGAGTATATATATTCTTTCTTTTGCCCAAATTGTCTCAGGGAAGGGGGTTTCCTTGGGATTCAGGTATAGTCAAACCAACAGTCTTGGGAGGAACTCTTGATGCTTTGATATCTTGTTAGGTGATCTTTACGTGTCCAGGAGATTTCCTTCCAGTGTTTCCTGTCTTCTGGAATGTATGAGCATCTTTGCCAATTTTGGTAGGAACAAGGTTCCAATCTTTAAAAAAAAAAAAAAAAAAAAAAAAATATGAAAAGTATGTAAAGTTGTGTAAAGCTAAAGAAAGACTATTGGAAAACCTTGAGATGTTTTAACATCCTTTTCTGTGACAGCCTTTATGAAAACTACTTATTTGGCATCCAGATTTTTTTTTTTAATAGACAAAAATTTCCAGTCAAAATCTGAAAATCTGTGCAAAGTGGATGGACTCTATCCCTGGTGCCCCTAAGAGGGAGGTTTCTGTGCAAAAATTTTATTCCAAAGCCCTAAAAACTTCCCCAAGGAGTAGATAATGAAGCACTCATTTTTCTAGTAAATTGCTATCTGTCTACTGTAGTTTTTCAATATGTTTTTTTTTCATTCTTCCTGCTGTGAAAGTAACCCCACTAAAATCTGGAAGGAAGGAGGAGAACTGTAGCAGATGGTAGATCATGTTGAAGAGAATAAAGCCTCTTTCATTTCTCTTGGATTTCTTAGCCATCCATCATTAGATGCATTCTGTTTGGATTTGGGAAATACAGTTTGTGTTGTTTTAAATAATTACTTGATGACAGCCTAGAGACATAACTTCTAATGTTTCATTTGGTGCAGTTTCAGTTGAAGGGCAAGTAACTTGGTTTAAGTGGAAGCTGAGAGGTAAAAAAACCCAATAGTTAAGAGACTTTTTCTTCAAGAATGTTGGAAATTACCCTGAGTATGCAAAAAAAAAGACTTGAAAATGTGGTGAATCTAATACATTGTGATATTCCTGCTCTTGGTACTGACCCGTAGCAAGTCTGTCAGTTAGGTTGCATAGATATTTATAGGACTAATATTGCTGCCTGATCTGTGATGAATTTTGCATCTAGTAATGTTTGTGAAAAAATTGAATGAATACTTTTGTTTTGCACCTGATGACTTGTCATTTCTGGGATTCCAAGCAGCAATGCTGTTTGCTCATCTTACACCCGTTTTCTATCAAAATAAGTGTAAAAATAACTAAAAGAAAAGAATCCACCCACTTCTAGTTCAAATCATACACATTTGCTGAGGTAAGAAAGAGGACCATTTGCAAAGGCAGAAACTCCAGCTTCCGGTGAGATTTGGTTGTTGAGCTGCCTCTAGCCTTTTAGAAAAGGTGTTCTAAAAAGAAGAATGACTTGTTGGGGAGCATCCTTCTCATCATAAGACATTGTCCTGCCACTAGGGATCTGGGTGCAGTGTTGAACCTTGGAAGGGTTTGGGGATGATGTAACATGTTTTAGAACAGTCTCACCTCCTCTATCATGTATTTTACCTTCTTCAGGAATGAAAGGTCTCTCAAATAGCACTCTTTGTAGAATGCCTAATGTATTTGAAGAGTGCCTTACTCAATGAGCTAATATCTACATTAACATGTGCAGCTTAAAAGTTGTAATATAAGTCAAATATCAAACCGTAAGAAGAGATGAGCTATGTGGATGAAAGTTTCCTCCTGTGAATTCGGGCTCTATAAAGCCAGCAGCAATGCACCCTTTTTGCAGAACTGTGATATAACCTAACTGTATTGCCATACTTAGAATTTGAATTAATAATATGCTTTTCCTGACTTGCAGTTTAGTTCTAGCTCAGTCTGTTAAAGGGCCTTGACTTTTTTTGTCTCTGAGCAAAGACCACTGAAAGCAGTTTTGAAAGTAAAACTGAAATTCTATTGGAGTGGTATCGAGTTTCTTGTAAGTTTGCTTCCAGTTCCTTTTGACCATCCTTTTAGGTATAAAAGGCTGTTGCGTGTCTGCCTTGAGTCTGATGTAAGAAAAATGATCCTTTCTATCTGGGGTAATTAATTACTACTTTGTGGAGTTGCATTAAAAAAATCCTGCCTTTTCCTCCTGTGGCGTATGTCTAAAAAGAAAGTGGCTGCAGTACGAGGCAGTGGAGACCATTATTTGCTCAGATGTTGTGCTGATGCGGCCACAGAAATATTTTATGAATATTTAGGTAGCTTTAAGTGTTACAATTTATTGGAAAAAAAGTATCAGGAGAGGTCTCAGAGGCTTACTCTTAATGTTGCTTTTATTTCATTTGAAGTCTGATGGAGGAACGGCGTGTAAATAATTAAATTCTAATGATGCCAAACTCCTCCCTCTGAAAAACAGACACAGCACTGAGCTCACATCTGGTAGGGATGATGTTTAGAAGAAATGTGCTTTATAGGTTGTGCCTGGGACCTTCACTATTGGCGGTGTGAAAAAAAAATCAGTAACTCGAAACGCCTTAGCCTCTTGAATGTTGCTATGCAGAGTGCTTTATGTTGAGAACGACATTTGTCCCCACGCACAGAGCCTGTCAAGCTGAGCTGGGTGATTCTCTAGAGGCATGGGACTGTGTTCCCTACTGACTTAACTGGGCGAGAACGGCGTCAGTAGGATTTATTCACAGGACTCTGCTGGTGCCTTTGTCCAAAGTCATGCTCTGGTCCTATCAGTAGTGATATTCTTAGGTGGACATGTATGTCTATGAAATCTATACTTACCTGCTGGTCCTGTCAGAGGTTATGTTTTGAAGTTGTCTTTTAAGAAAGTTTGATTCCAATTGGCGATTAAAATTTCATAAACAGAAAATGGCCTCCATCCCGATTCTTAAGCATTAAAATCCCATGGGGTGCTTGTGTAGTGAACGTTTCAAGTTAAACATGTTCGTTCTTTCCTATTTTTAATTAACTTTAGTTTATTAGGGATCAGTAATGAAAAAGGTGTGCAATGCCATGCATGTAATGTGAATGTGTTTGCCGTGATGATGCGCTGGACCTCCCTCTTGAAGTAATGGGGTATACGTGAATTTGATGCTCAACTAAGCATGATGTTTTGATGTTCCTCTAAGCAGCATTTTAATTTTTACTATTTTAGACTACTGCTTAAATTAGCAACATTTGGTAGGAGTGGTCTAAAAAGAGTTTGAGGATGATGGTGAACTTCTAAACTGCTTAATCTCATTTATATATTTTTTTTTCTGATTCTAAAGTGAGAGATCCAATAATCACCTCTGTAGAAGAGCTGTGCTTCTCTAATGAGGGCTTTCCAACAGTCATTATAGATTTTTAGTGCACACTGAATATTTTTGTGCCTACTTAAATACCCAGTCATTGAATGATTTTTCCTCGTTATTTTCACAGGTTAAAAATTCTTACTGAGAAATACCATAGGTTCTCCCCCTCCAAAAAAAAAAAAAAAAAAAAAGTTAGCTATATGGAGAAGTAGTACAGAACAAAACTGTAAAAGGAGCATAATAGCTATGCAGTGATACATCTCAGTGGCATCAGCATATGATTTTGTGAAGTGTCCTGAGTTTCACTAGCTTCTTTCTTTGTGATCTTAGTCTTTCAGATACTGTGATAACACCTGAAGAATATGTTGGAGTATGTCAGAGCCTCATCTTCTTGACATACCACCCTGAAGTTCCTTGGTTCAAATTAAAACAGGGAATCTGGGAGAACATTAGAGGCTCAGGAAGAAATCTGTTGGTGGCCTATGGTTTTCCATTGTTTTAAAAGCAGGGTGTTTTGGTTTTGTTTTGTTTTTATTCCTTGGTCTTTTTTTTTTTTTTCTTTAGTAGTACAAATCCAGAGCACAGGAAGTAAAAAAACAACAACAAGAAAAAACCCCAATAGTAACAAAAAACCCAAAACAAAACCAAAACCCTACCCCAAAAAAACCCACTCCTCAAAAAATCCCAAACAAAACTGCTTCTCTCTTGGGACCAGCTATTCATGTGATTTTCAAAGCATTGTAATACATAGCTTGTAAATGTTAAGACAGAAGATTGCTTTGATTAAACAGGTTTTCAGACTGCTGCTGTTTATAGCTCTGCTGGTGATAAATGGTTGGAGCTGTGTTTGATAAAAATATCAAAAAACTGATGTATGCATTTCTGATAAATTCCACTGCGATAGTGAGATGTGCAGACTTGGTGGGAATCTGGCCTTCAGTTGTTCATAAACAGGGGCTTGAAGGTCAGCCCTTGAGTACCTAGTGATACTGTTCCTTGAACAGCTGTAGTAAAAATATTTTTGTACATTTGTAGTAATACAACAACTTTTACTGTTTCAGAAACTTTCCTTTGGTTGTTGAGATACATGAAAATCCACAATATAATCAGGAAACCCAGATCTTGGATATTATGGGAACTGGAGCCCATTTTCCTATGTAGTGAAGAGGGAAGAATTCATTTTCTCTTGTTGGTCCAAATAAATTTTCCTGGCACTTCCTCATTCCCATCAGGTGCCTCCCAACAGCCTCTTCCACAGTTGTGTTACTGCTAAAAACTCATACTGGGTAATTAAAGGTGTTTAATAAGATGGGACAGTCTTGGTCAGGATTTTTTAAGGCACCTGCTCCATGAATCTTTGTTCTTTCTTGCATGGAACTGAAACTACTCGATCTGGTGACGCTTGCCAGCTTTTCTCAGGGAAATTCTCTTTATTTCAAGTGGCTGATACTGGCAATTGTAGAAGAGGGTTTACTTTCAATCTTTGATATCTCAGTGAAATTCCAAATTCCATGGTGTGATAAGTGTGAAATCTTGGGTGTCCATGTATAAAACTAGATACGTATCCTAAAAGCTTGCAGTGTACTGAGGAGTTGTGGAGTATGCAGAGATTTGCAAAAGTAGAGCAATTTCACCTAAGTCAATCAAAGGTGGTTAATTTTAAATAAGTTTTACATGGCTGCATTGATTGGATACATTAAACTGAATCACAGGAAAAAAGACCAGCCAGCCACAGTTAGCATTCTATGCTTACCTACAAGAAATAAATAGTCATATTACTTTTATTTAGGATAACTGATCTTCAGTGTAGAAAAAATATTTGTCTACCAAGAGGTCAGTCAAATGAGGACAGAACCCTAGTGTAAGAAAACACAGTTGGAGAACATCAGGACAGTATGAGCTTTACCGTGGATACCCTTTCCTTTTCCTGGCTCTCTAGGTTTAGAGTTAATCTATGAAGGGATGGTGCTTTGCATTAATTAGGTTGCTGTCTAGAGCTGTGTTGTGAAATTTGCAGAGCAATTGAAGTTAATGAGTTTCCTCACAAATGCCACTGTGTGCTCCTTTACAAGACCATTGGTACAGTCCAGCCACCAGCAGGCACTGGAACCAGAAGCCAAGGGAATTACTGCCTCGGCAGTAAATAAGTAATGGCCGGTGCTTACGTATAAAATGTGGTATGTATGTGTATATATACATATCTGTATATATAAGTAATCTGTGTGTATACACGTGCATTTACGTATACACTGAAAGGACATTCTTAATTTATATTTTAAATGATTTGCCAGTACAAGTTTATACATAAACATGTATACCTGCATGATAAATCATAGAACAGGGCATTTTATTTATTCAGGAGCTGCACTCAAGTAATAAAGCAATTTTGTAGGTCAAGAACAGTATTATGTACATACAGATTTATTTTTTTTTTTCTAGCCCCATCACTGTTGTAATCTTGTTAAAACTACAGAACTTGTGGTTTTAGCAAAAAACCTGTCTTATCAAAACATTTCAGAAGCTTCCACGGTTTAGCTGCAACTTTTCTAGCCACTTTTAATAATAATGTATAAAATGAAGCGTGTAAATATTTTTTTCAGTACCAGACTCTACATTTTCAAGGAAAAGAAATTGTGTCTCATATGAGATAGTATTAAAAATACAAGTTGTTTCTACAATAAGTGATGTAAAGGACGAGTTCTTATTCTAAATATTGTAAGAATTCTAATAAGCATGTGAAATCATTGTAATTTGTTATTATCTTAGCTGATTAATTGGAAAAGAAGTAATATAAACAAAAATGAAATAAAACAGCATAAAACAAAGGACAGGAAATTTCTTTTAAAAGCTCTGAAAGGGAGATCTACTTAAACAAAGCAAGTATAATTCTAGAACATGCAATTGAAAGGGAAGAACATAGTTTTAATTATGGGATTAGCTGTCTCTCGTAGTAGTTCACTTTAGAATATATCAGCATAAATAAAAAATATCTTGTAGTACTTGAAAAATTGAAAGAGTGGTAATTACACTGATCCCAGATTTTAAAAAGGAAAAAGGAGGTGTGTGTTAGGGAGGCTACAAAATGTAGTCAGTTTAGGAAATATCAGTTAAATTCTATGACATCTTAAATGTTATAGGTAATGTCTTTTCAAGTAAGTGTTTCCAGCCTAATGCAATGCAGATAATAGGATAATGAGGCATTTATGGAGATTGTATTTTAAAAGTTACAAATGTACTACTTTCTAGCCAGCAAGATTGCACACAAAAACAGTGGGGTCATTCAGGAAATAATTAGAGATTTTCATAGTGGTAGAAGAGAAGGAATTAAACTTTGCTGGGTTAATGGCTTTTCCTTATGTCCTTTTTAAAAATAATTTTCTACCGTGCAGTTACACTGTGGTTTAAAAATATGTTCTTCATCTCCTCTGTTACAGGGACCAAAATTTTACATGTTTTCAAATCATTCATTTTTTTTTTTTTTTTTGCCATCAGCTAGTACCTCAAGTGGTGTAACCTGGCATGGAGTCCTCATGTGTCAGAGCCCCACCTTGTTACACAAACTCATCTGTTCCTCTGACTTGTTTACTTAGCTCTGCAATCACATTGATGCACTTGCCATCAGTTAAAGAAGCTTATTTATTTTGAACCCTGCTTTTTCTTTTATGCATATTTCACTTTTTCCATGTCTCCTCACCTTATTGCCTCTCACAAATTTACTATGAATTTTCCACTGTTTTCCCAAACAGACCTTCAAAACCCTTTTGTTCTTGTTCTGCTCTGGATCTTTTCTTTGCTCATGGCACCATGTCTATGGCTGTTCTTAGAAAACTGCTTTTAGCTTGGAATAAATTGTTTTATTGCTTCCTCCTGACCTCACTTAGAGGTAAGCACTTACAGATTTCTAGTGATGGAGTCCAAACTGTCCTCTTCGATCATATCACCTGATCTTCACTGTGTCACAAACTGTCACATTTCACCCTGTGTAACTGAATATCCGTTCCCCCCTCACCCACCTAGTGGGTGACATTCAGTTTAGATTCACAAAAGACATTCAGTTTAGATTCACAAGCATCCTGGATATTTTTTTTGACGTCTTGCTGTTTGGCTTTTAAAAATGTGTGTTCATTTTCCAAGCTGACTTTATCTGAATATATCTTGCTGTCACGGTTTCTCTCTAGTGCGCTGTTCCATTTGGTAACAAAGACGCAGCCCCTGACCCTCTTTAGTGGCTGATGGAGTGTGTTGACACAGCAGTTGAGGCCTTTTGCTACAGACTTAGAGTGGTAAATCTGTGATTTGTCCCAGTTGCTTCCTGACCACCAGTCGAAGTCAGACATTGGGATGTTATGTCCTTCATGTTCTCAAAGAGAAAAAACTGATAATGTTGAGTGGGATAGATTCAGTCTTACACTTACTAATCATCTCTCAAGCTTTTTGAGAAGATTAACAGATATGTTTTTACTGTGTGGAGCGAACTGCAGAGTTAGAAAAACATAAGATTACACCTATGGGTTTAGATTTTTCACCTATAGTACTCTCTTATCTGTCAAGATACACGCTTTGTTCTGTAAAATCTGTTTTCTGTGAAAACCAGGTTTGCCTGTCCTTTGTTCATCATCCTGTAATTTTTATAAGATTCAATTAAATGCTATATTTTCCATAATTTTGAGTGGAACTGTAATAAAAATAACTTGGCATTAGATTTCAGGCCATTCTTTTCAACTTTCTGAATATTTACTTGAAATTTAGCGATCTGCAGTCTTCTTAACACTGTAGTCTAACTTACCTCAAAAAAAAGGAGTAATCAGTAATAAAGACTTGGAGTCTTGAGTTCACATTATCCAGACCAGGTTGTTTTAAATTATTTACCCTCTTTGAGATGGTATAATGTTTACACTATTTGTGCGCTGCCCTACTTCTCACCAAAGACAAAATTGAAATAATGATGAAATAAATGTATCTTGCGTTAATAATTCGTAACATTATATTATTTTGATAGAATAATTTTTCTTATTATTTTCTAGTTCTATTGTTAATGCTTCTCTTCTGCCTAGAATTTTCAAAAACCAAACATTTTTAACTCGTGCAGTTATTCACTTTTTTTTGTCTTCCCTGTGTTTTCTAAATATATTTTCCCTTGTTTCTTATGAACCCTTACTTGTTCTTACACTTCACCTTTCTTGTTCATTAAATTTAGGGTTAAGACCATCTAATAATCTCTTTATACTCCTTTCTGACATTTAGAGGTAGACTAGCACAGTAAGGTGTGTATGATCAGATATTTGAAACATGCACTTCAAAAAACAAATCTATCAAAAGAATGTTTGTTTTTTTTTTTTTTTTTCCTAGCTAATCCATGTTGATGCTAGAAACAGTCTAATTGCTACGTAAAGGAATTATTCATTCCTTGCTGTATACAGCAAGCTATAAGGAATTAAATGTAGGATTTATCTTCTGTGTTTTCTCTATGAAGAACAAATATTAAGATATTTAAGGAGATAGCTGCATCTTTAAATTTTTTTTTTATGACGACTTCATTTCAAGTGTGGGTTTTTTACATTCTAAACCTCTCAACTGAGGGTGCACTGACATTAATGTTCAGAGTATCATTAAGCACATATTGTTACAATAATATATTACCAATGTAATGTACTTCTGATCGTATATCAGTGAATTAATCATTACTCTGAATTGCTTGATGTATCAACGAAGTGCATCATTACCCTGAATTGTTTGATGTATCAACGAAATGCATCATTACCTTGAACCATCTGAAATTTTTGCATAGATCATTGGTATGGTGGAACCCTAATGATAAACTAGCATGTGACCAGGCTTCATTATGTTAATTATCTAAACCAAGATTCTTTAGTGTGATAAATATATCATGTAAGCCATCTCATCAGCTGGGAGACTGAGAGATAGTGAAGACTGGTGAATTAGCATATGTCTGAGTGTAAGAGAAGAGCAAACAGCACAATTTGATGTGTTCTGGAAATAAAATGTAAGCCTAACATGTCTGTGGAAATAATTGGATGAACTAGCGTTTACTTCAATCATTAAACTTGTTGCTCTGTAATTACCACGAGTTTAGCATTATCATGTTCATCTATCAAATAAGAAATGTGGAATGATAACTGAAAATGCATGTTTGAAAAAGCCAGTATTTCTCTCTATAGACATGACCGTTAAGGAGGATGAAGGCTCTGAGGGTACAGTCTCCTGCATTTGCAAGAAAACAGGTGACATTTTTGTCACAAAGGAAAGAGAAATTCAGTCATTTCCATTAAACCAGAATATTATATACTTATTTCCCTCCCAGATAATCTCCAGTAGCTGAAAGTGGCCAAGTTCCATACAGATTCAAACATTATCTAATTGAAATGGAAAATAAACCGTGCCCATGAGCCTGTAACTTTGCTGAAATTTAAAATGATACCATGAGTTCTGACACTTCTAGCATCAAAACCATACCTCCATCTGTCACTGAATTAAGAAAATCTCAGGCATTTGCTACTTTAAAAAGTAGCAAATTGAAACAGTTGCTGCCAGAAGACTATTCAGAGAGGGACAGTCAAGTACTCTTAGTCATGTATTTAAAGAAAAGTGATTAGCTTTATATATTGAGATAAGCAAATTTTTTTCCCATGATAACATGTTTTAGTAAAAAGATGTAATTTTTCACAGGAAATGTGCTTTTAACTTTTATGGGAAATCATGATGTTTTTATTTTTCAGATCAGTTTTTGATGAGAGAAGATAGTTAATTGCAATCAGAACAAAATGGAAATGGTTACTTGTTTTTACTTCAAAAATCTATTGTGAATAATTGATATTCTGAATGGAACAAAAAAAAAAAAATTTCCTTTTTAGTTATTTTGTAGAGTAAGGAACCATTTCTTAATTGGTCCTAAACAAGAACAACCGTGATATTTTATTTACATAAACCTGTTGGAGTATAATGAAGGCAGGACTAGATTTGGTCAGATTGCTGATGAAATATATCCACCCTTAAAACTGGAAATCACCTCTTTCTTCCTGTTTAATCATTTTCACATAAATATTTGTCAGGTTATATGGAATGGCAGGGTGATCTTGGAGAGCTAAACAGTTTATTTCAGTGGGACTTACCTACAGGAAAATGCATCTATTTGCAAAGGGAAAACTTCCTTCTAAAGTTTAAGCACATGCTTGTTTGTAAATATTTTCTGATACATCAAAATGCTTATTGACATAGATAAAGCATGTGAATAATCATTTGGAAGATGTACTGCTCACCCTGTGAAAAGGTGAAAAATATTGGCCTTTTAGCAAGTAGCATTTCCTGAATTTTAAGTTACAAGCTTTGCAAAAAAACCCGCGTGCAGTGGTATGCTGGATGGAGCAACCATACAGGGATTCCTTTTTCAATTAATTTTTCTTAGTTGGATTGGAAAACCGTCTCTCATTTGCTTGTGTAAGAATATATCAAATAGCCTTTTGTGGTGTTTACAGATTTAAAAATTGGTATGTATCCTCCAGAAAAAGTTGGATGGCAAGGTAGCATCAAACAAAATGCATCATTTTGAGTCAGAATCTTTATTCATTTCCTGAATTTAAATTTGAATATTAATAGGGTTTGCAGAAACTAGTTAACAAAAAAAAAAAAAAAAAAAAAAAAAAGGTATACCTCTCAACAATGACTGTTGGTATTTCTTTACTTCTACAGTATTTCTACATATACAAGCAAACAAAATAAGTTGTTGTACAGAACTGATGAGCAAAGTGTGTGTGTGCATGTATTTTGTGTGTACATATGTATGTGTATATATTTAAAAAAAAAAAAGTATATTTGCCATGTCCTGATGTTTCTCTTACTTCCCAAGCTACTACCAATGAGAACAGAAAAGTAGAGTTGATTGAAAGGATGACGCTTGAAATCTGGTTCCATGGATACCGGGGCAATTAAACACTTCTACAAATCTCCTCCTTTTCTATTTCTGCTGTTACAATTTGTTTACAGTAGGACCCAGAAACTTCAAGCAAAGATTAGTATTTCTTTTAGACTGGCATTAGCAGGATTTGTTGTATAGAAGATCTACGCCAGATGCCACATCCATCTCTCACCTTCATCGTCTTCTAAAGAAAACAAAAATCAGTTCAGTGGTTCAGACCTGAAGAGCTGGATCCAGGATGATCATAAGATAACTATGAGCGGTCATAATAGTACACCATTTTTTTCTCATGAGGGAGCAAAATATTTTATATGCAAAAACCTCAGTACAGACAGAGGCCACTAATGATTTAGCCCATTAAATTAGGGTTGTTAGGCAACACTTTAATTACAAATATGTAAGCTATTATTTGAACTACCAAGCAAATAAGCATTAGAAGCATTAGACAAATTCTGGGATATTATGAGCTATGCAGGCTGTTGGTTAGGTCGTTAATAGTAAGCTGAAAAAAGCAGCCAGAGGATTGTTTTGACACTTTTTTTTTTACCCTATTCCCACTTATTGATACTGTTATAAAGTTTCCACAAAATAAAAATAGTTGGTACCCCCAAAACAGAACCAGAACACTGTTTAAAAAAAAAAAAACCCATAAATCCTATAGAAAGCCCACATTTCTTTTATTGTAGGACACATCTAGCATGTGAGAAATGTATTGTTTGTGTGCTTAGATTAGTAGCACTAAATAACTCTTTCTAAATATTAACAGTCTGAAAATCTACATATCAAAAAATCATCAGCGCAGAAAGAGCACTTGGTGCCCTGTAGTATCATCCCTTTTTGTTTGCTTGGGCAATATTTGAAGAATGAAATGTGAGAAGAGTGAAGTGTGGAGGGTGAGTGAAGAGCCACAGGAGCTTGGACTCTTTACAGGGTATGTGCATATGTATGTCTGTATACACACAGATATACACAGAGAAGGAGCCTGTATGCACTGTGGAGAAGAACATTTGTGCTTAAATTGCGTAATTGCCTTTTTCTTTTCAATGCTATTTTGCTCCTTTACTTAATTTCTTTATTTTCTCTCTGGAATCTCATCAAGAAACTAATTGACAGAGTAAAAGAGCATTGGCTTAGAGTACTTTTCATACAGCTATTTTAATCAGCCTTCAGTAGCGTATATGGATTCATATAAGACCTTCAATTAACTTGCACATTAACACTGGTAAAACAATTTTAGATCTTTAACTTATCAGGGATGCTGTATGCAAGAGATTTGAGTAGCTGAGCAGAATTTGTCATCAGACACGTTTCGTCGCTGTGCTCATATGATGCTGGTTACCAAACAGAAAAGGAAACAAATGAACTGATAATGTTGCTTTTCTGAGATTTTTCATTCTTTAAGCATAAATGGTATTGGCACATTACCTTCTCACAAGTTGAAGCAGGTTTTCTGAAGAGAGAAATACTTGCTATTTCCGTTGACCTTATACAGAATCAAGGGTATTCTCTATATAAAGCAGCCCACCTCATTTGTTTTTGTAGTGGTTTGTAATGTTTGATTTCCTCTTTATATTGCATATTATAATATCTCTTAATAGTAGTTATCAGGAAACTTCAGGTCTAAACCAGTGCTTAACTTTACCCACTTGAACAGTGTTGCCAAAGTCAATGGAACAACTTGTACAGAAAACCTCTGTCTGCCTTGAGTCACTTGCTCTCTTGAGGAGTAGAAGTTGTTACCTAGACATGCACATAAAATGGCTAACGCATCTCATCTCAGTTTTTCCCACAGTTAACTGGTGAGATTAGAGGCATTGATTGCTATTCAGCATTTAGACGTTTATTTTAAAACTGTATACATATCAGAAAAATCTACTAGGAGAACTGAGCTATTTTTGTGTTATTTTTGGTCATTGTATGAAAAATATTTGTGTCTTTTTTTGTTTGTTTGTTTGTTTGTTTCTAAGACCTGGTGAGAAACAGGAGCCTACTATAGTATAGACATAAAAAAAAGCTTGGCACCCACTAGTGCTTGCCATGAAGGACCTGGATCATTTTACAGTCTTGTTTAGTCTTTTGATGTCAAATTCTGCTTTCAGAAACTGCAAGGTAAAACAAAATCCCATGAATGAAAAGTATTTTGCTGCATTGAAGGTGAGCTCATGCTTCTAATTAATCAAAGGTGCTGACAGTATTTTAATCTATAGTGCATTAATTTCTTCAGTTTATTTTGTGCCTGGTCTAAAATGGTATAAGAGTCCTTTTCCTAGTCAGAAAGGTAACGATGAGTGAGTTTCAATCTAATTATTTTATCTGCTCAAAATTTCTAACGATTGGATGACATTATTATTATGCAGGTTTGCAAGGATACCTATTGCTGTCATCGTAGCAATGGAAAATAACTGCCTGTTATTTTGGAGGTATGGCAAAGACCAGTATTCATTGGTGACCCTGTTGGTTTTGAAACTGATTCAGCTCTGAGTGGGTGTGACTAAGTCCACTCAAGTGAAGTGTATTGGATATGGATTTGACCCCTGAGGCTGGAGCAAATCTTTTTTTCATTTAACATATTAGAGATTCTGTGACACAATAGCCATATGCTCGTACAAGGAAAACCAATAAACTTTAATGGAGTTTATAAATTTATGAGAAGACTGCACAGCATCACAAAGCTTGGTGGAACTGTATGAGATTTATTTCTTGACAATAGTCTTTACAGAACTTGGGAAATATGAGCTTGGTAAAATCTTTGCACTGGTTTATTACTGATGGTTTTCAATTGGGTATGACAAACTATGTATAAAACTGAATCCCTGTCACACATGTAACTCCAGGAATCTTGAAGACTGTATGCAGTTACTGGATACAAAAAGAAGGCAGTTAAAGTAGTGCATTCTCAACAGAGAAATGCATAATGTGCTAGAGACTAATTAAAGATGTGAGCACACAGATCACTAGGAATTGCCCAAGAATAGAAGTTCACTTGAAAATAAGGTAATTAAGTTAATCTTCTGATAGTGGAATTTTGCAGTAAGTGCATGTATCAAATATGAAAGTAAGGAACTTAAGAGGTAATTAAAAGCAATTCAGGCATTAAATTAAGCTTCTAGCTATATGAAGTGGTAGTAATTACAGACATCAAAATTAGAACCATATTGTAATCAGAGTAACTACAGTGTAATTAATGTACCTACATTACCATGTATCTACAAAAGTAAAATGCAAGGTGTAGGTTTCACAGAAACCATTACTGTTTTAAGGGTAGAGCAAGTCAGTCAAAACTTTGGAACAGGCATCGGTACCTGGAGTAGGAACAAAGCTGTCTGCGCTAAGGATATGTGTCATTTTCCATGTGCTGAACTAAATGTCTGCTCTTGAGTTTCCAGGAAGTCTTCAAGAGATTGGCATTCCCACCTGATTTCACTGGCTGGAGGTCTGCTCCCACAGTGCATGAGCTGTGCAGGCTATCTGGCACATCAGGAGTTACAGCTCTGTCTCAGGCAGACAGAGCCTCTACACTTGCTTTCTGCAATTAGGCTTGTCAACATCTTTCTCAGGAAAGTACTACTGGCTCATTAGGGCTAATTGCTGGCAGACACCTGATTCCCTTAGAGGACAAGGAGAGGAGCCAGGCTGCAGGGATGGCTGTGATGGGTGAGGTGAGGAGCGCCTACCAGGCAGGTGGATGCACCTTTAATCAGTCCTACAATTGACTTACAGCGACAGGAAACTTGACCTTTTTTCTGATTAGAATCTGAGCTGATGAAATTCCCTTTCTCTGCAATCAGTTGCCACGTGAATGAGGCCATTAGATATGTGTATCTACCTGCCTGCCCTAGGCATGTTGTTAACACTGCTGTGATTAAAGTAATTCATTACCAATTATGGGGTGTGAAAAGGGATCTGTTACTATAAAGTAATATTTTAAAGCAGACATTCTAAAAGGTACAGTCGGAGTCATGCTTTGTTTTCAATTATTTTATATGGCAATCTTGATGGTTTTATCTCTGACACAAACAGTAGATTACCCACGACAGGCTGTATGTTATAGGGCAACTTGTACGTGATCTGTGAAGCAAATGGAACTAAAAAAAATAATATCTGATTATATCTCAGTCTTAGCATAAACTATACCATTTTTCCTATGCTGTAGAAGCAGATTAAGCATAGGAAGATTGATTTCTATGTATTCCTTTACTCTAGAGTTAAGTGTAATCTATCTTGAGTTTCCATCTTGAGGAAATGTTTATTGCATCTTAGACTTCTCTCTCCATTTTCCTTGTGTCCTAATTTATTTCATGTATTTACCTGGAAAATATGCAGATTTTATTTTAACATTGAGCATTTAGCTACATCTATTTACATGAAAACAAGAAGTTTAGCGTTTGTGCCACCATATTAATTTCAGACATTTCTACTGTAGTGTTGGCAAATTTTTGGCCCAAGGCTGTTACCATGCAGTGAGACACTGAAAGCACTAGGATGGTGCAGCTGTACATGAGTCTTCATAGCATCAGTCATATATCTGAAAGTTGATTTTTCAAGCTCGAAGCATTTTGAATGGTTTAGACATTTCTATGGATGTGTTCTTGCTCTGTGTAGAGGGTCAAAGATGCTGCAAACCACATTAATGCCTTTGTGTTTCTAGAACTTTACTTCACCGTCTGCTATTGACTCTAGCTGAAAAGATGTGAATTGTCTTGTATAATTACCCAATTGAATTACTGGAATTGCCTGAAGGATAGATTGTATATCACGTTTGTGGCACTTATTAATTTTTCATCTGAGTGGAAAAAGCAGTAGATTGCTGTGTAAGTCTGATGAAAGTAAGAGCAAAACTGTATTTATTAGTAGTCATGAGTTAACATGAACATAAAAAAGATTCACTGAAATTTTACCTTACAAGTTGTTTGGTTACTGCGTTGTGGTGCATCAATGAAAAAATATTGTGCCTCTCATAATTGTGGCTTAAAGTAACAGGATAATGAACAGAAGAGCAAAGAATAAGAGAAAAAATAAGCATATCTTTGATTTAAAGATATGGTTAATTCAGTAAAATGTAACCCTTCAATATATTCCAAAAGAAACCTGTTTTTGTCCTTGGGATGTAGGGAGGTTTGATGAGTTGGACACCTGTCCACCAAAACTGGAAAGAAGCTATTACCTCTTCTCCTGAGAGATTTTTCTTTTTTTTTTTTTCTAATTCCTGTAAAATTCTTAGACGTCTTAATCTATCATGTTATTTTCTGATGATTTAAGGAGCCATTTTTTTTTTGTAAATAAAAGTTGGAAATGATATAGGCTTATAGTTGTAGTTTTGTGTGTTTTGATTGTAAGGAGTGATAATTTTTTCTGTTTCTGATTTGAAAATGTATACATACTCCTCATATAGGGATTCTATCTGAATACTTTACTACTCTTCTCAATTTTGTTGATCAGGAGAAAGTAGTGGTTTAAGACTTTAAAGAAAGCATAATAGCTTTTCATAGTCAAAGGCTGTATGTTTTCTCGCTATTTTAATCAAAAGTACAAGACATTGATTCCTTATTGAAGAACAGTGAGGAAAAAAATTGTCCAGTCTGGCAGGACTGGACATTGCCAGAATTAGTGGCACTGAAGTTCTTGCAATGGTTGAGAGGTATGTAGCTTCTTACAGAGCCCTGGAGCTATAGGAAATACGTGTGTCACTAAGTTTGACATATCTTTTGTGTCATGGTCAGACAAAATTATAAACAAACAGTGGAGGTAAAAAACCCCCAGGGGTTTGAACATACAGTATGTATAGGTGTGACCTGTCTGCTATGAATTAGAGTATGACAGAAATCGCTGTTTATTGCATGAGTTTCTTGCACCAAACATAAATTAATAATTTTTCCGGAAAGACCATTACAGTTCTTACTTCCAAGAGCCTCAACCTGGCCTGTAGGATTGTGGCCCAAATTTAGTGAGTGCAACGAGTTGTAGGCACACAAACTGGGTATCAGATCTGCAGGCATAAAGGGCAACAGGACTTACGCCTGTACCTGAGTGCTTCTGTGATATTGCAGGTGCTAAGAGAAGAGTAAGCTGAAGACTGTGGAAAATGTGTTACTAGCTACAGGTGTCAGCACAGGAAAGAAATTGAGATTTGCGGGCAGCGATATTGTTTCTACAGTGGATTAGTGCTGTGTAAAGGTTTGGAAATGCCATTAGATGTTTCACTCTTCTACCGTAGTATGTGTATCTGGGAAATTGCAAGAGTTTAGGGATAATTTACTGCTTGGACTATTCTCATCTTTTTCAAGGAGTTTGCTCCAGAAAGATTTTAAGTATAGTTCCACTTGCAGGTACTCTAGAATTTAATAAGCAGGTAGTTAAAGCTGTAGGAAAAAAATGTTCTTTTGGTCTGATTCTAGGGAGTCTGTTATGCCGAACAGAAGACTTCAACATTTTAAACAGAGGCAAGTAACATCATTTATTTCCAAATGAGCATAAGCAGTGGCTTAGTCTTTCTCCTTTATTCCAACCATAAAGAAAATCTCAGTGCATCTGTGTGCTATAATTTGGCATGACGGATATTAAAGTTTTGAGAAACTTGATTTTTGCTTAGGAAGTAACACAACTGGACACTCCAGGAGATGCTGCTTCTAAGCAACAGCTGCTCCCACTAGGAATTAGATTATTTTCTTTGTCCTTGGAAGCACTGGCAGGTACCTGGAAAAGTTGTGAAGCCAGGAGGCAAATTGTCTGCCAAGGGCTTTTAGGAAGGGCACCTGAGCATGTGTGCTGCTGTACCCTGTACAGCAGGCAGTTCTGCTAAAGAATTTATAGATGAATGTTTGGAGTTGGGTTCTGAATAACAGGAAAACAAAAATTGTGTCATTGTCTTTTAGGGGACTTTAAGGTCCACAATTAATTTTTTTTCTTCAAAATTATGATAAAGTGTCTAACAGATTTTTTTTTTTTTTTTCATTCTGGGATTTTCAGTCAGTTGATACAATTAATCAGGTTTGAATTTTCAAAATCAGAAACATTGCATAAGGCTTTTCACTTCCATCTTAGATTTAGCTGATGCAGGAGGAGTGGAGGTGTGGGAGCATGGGCTGCATCTAACCTATGGTGCAGGAATGGCTTTGAAGCCAAATTTGCTAATCGTCTACTCTGGGTCCCTAACAGTGTCCTCACAGCACCAGAGCAAACGAGCCAGTACTTCAGAGCTTGCCTCTGAGCACATTTGTCTGCAGTGTGGGCAACCTCTCATACAAACCATCTCAGCCTTAGGTGATTTCACGATACTGGGCAGAAGATACTACAAGGCCCTTCTTGGATCCACAAGAGCCCCAAAATCATCAGCCATGAGGAACAATGAAATTTATGGGCAGTCTGATGCTCTGAGTTTAGACTGCCTAGGTGGACAATGTGGATAGATGGAACCAGATTTCAAGACTGCTGTGGGCTAGTGACCACTCTAGCAGTTCAATTTGGATTATCTCTTTCTTGTGCCTGACTCAGACACCTCAACTCTAGCTGGAACATGGTGCAATAGGGCGGCTGGGGGCACATTCTGCCCAATACCTGAAATTGAGTTGAATACCTTACCTTCATACAGTAATGAACAGTAATCTCATTCTTAAATATTATGAAATGCACGTTTGATAAGTGAACCTGACTGATACAAATAAGGTAGCAATCCCTGATCCACCCACAATCTCTTTCATTTTAACACTGTACTGTATGAATTACAGTGTCTCTTGAGTAAGAGCTTTGGATGCCATGTTAGACTGCTGTCAGGTTTCTTTTCTGCTTCCCATTCCAGCCTGAATGGCTGACTCGTGTACGGCATGACCTGATCACCAGGACAGGTCAGCCAGAATAGAACTTCAAATTGGGTTGGATGTATCTTGAATTTAATTAACTCCTGCTGTTTAGGCCACTTAGAACCTCACTTTCTGAGCTGAATGGTTTACTCTTCCACTTTCATCTCTTCAGGATGAGAAGCTGGGTCCAAAGACCAGCGAATTGAAAGGACTTCAGAAAACTTTGTAGCGTGTTACAGTAATAATGGGGGGAGGGATGGCAGAAACTACCTTTTGAGCAGCTACACGCCAGGTGAGAGCAAACTCTCTAAAGCGGAGGGCAAAACTACTGGAGTGCACCATTCCTTAACTTTTGTTCCTGGAGCTGAAGATGAATAAGGCCAGCTTCTGCTCTCTGCTCCACATGCAGCCGAGACTTTCCAGTAGGGAGCAGAGGAATGGACTGACATGAATGACAGGCTCACAGGTTAGTTAAGGTCCTCTTGATTCATCTTTGTTTTGTTCCTTGCTAGAGCCACAACTCAACAAACTTGTGTAACCAGTGGTGCTTTTAAAGTCTGAAATAGTAGAAGGCTGCCCTCCTACTCCCAAATAAAAGGCTGTGTTGGATCTTTAGAAGAGTTATTCTTATGTATTTAGAGGATAATACTTGCAGTTCTCTCTATCATTGACCTGTCACTTGTCGTGCCATCAGCCATGTTTGAGGGTGACCATGACTGCCCTTGGAAGATATTGGAGCCACACTGATGTGAAGAGAAGAGAGGGCCATGTGTAGGGTATATGCAACTATTTTATTTCTCAAACTGGGCGGTTATCTTGAGATAATGCATTATCTTTGTCAATCAGCGGAGTTAAACCCACAGAACTGTCTCCACAGGTTCTACGAAGCTACTTTGTGGTTGAGGTGATGATTCGGTGACTCTACAGCAGCTGAAGCTTCTGATTCCTGTCCAGCCATGTATCTTCATAAAATGGGTCAGACCAGAGACAGCCTGTTTCCCTTCATAATCTGAGGCTATGTTGCAGAGATCATTCAAAATTTTCCCCTTTCAAACACAATTTTCAGCATCCGTATTCCCAACCAAGAAGAGGTTTATGCTTGGATAGAGCCTGAATGCTCTTCACCTGCCCAGAGGGATTAATCTCACAATTGACTGAGCCCATATAAAGCTGATAATTCATTTTAAGGGATGGTGTTCCTTCTCAGTGAATAAATAGATGTCTACATTTGTGCCTTCACAGTTATGCAAGGTGTTTTCCTTTTTCATAGATCTTTTTATGTATTTTGTGTGAATTTTTTTTGTATGCCACAGGTTTTGTGCTGTATGTCTATTTCTTCCTCAGGATAAATGTTTCAAGTCACTTAAAAGTACAAAAAAATTAGTGTCTGTAGCTGAGCTCTCAAGGGCAATAATCTAATAACAAATGTGTGGATGAAAGGGAAAACGAGACTTGATTATGCATTTCTAAACCATTATGACAGACAACAACAGCGAGGAAATGTTTTTAACCTATGAAACTTAATTAAATTTTATCTTCCACTATAAAAAACTCTGGATGCAATCCAAGAAGGACTTGAGCACGCATGCCTCCTTCCTCAGTCCCTGGCTTCTCAAGTGGGTTGCGTGACCCTGTGTTAAGCAGTTCGGCTCCCTAAGCACATGATGAGAAATGCTTGGAAGAATCAGGCTGTGATTTCAACATTGCTTTCAAATGTTGCACTGGTTTAAGCCACCCTGCTGATACTGTTTGCTCCTGCCTCTCTCCTATCACCATTTAACCCGTATCAGCTCCTGACAAGGTCTATGATGTGGCTATAAGCAATGTTGTACACTTGCATCTTGGTGAGGTGACAGGGGCATGAACAGAGGAAGGATCAAGAGCAAAGGGCCGCTGAAACCGGCTCTGCCTCTTGAAGGCAAACCTAAGCAGGGCTTTCTCCTTGCTTCTATATGGAGAAAGAAGACAAAGTGCTCTTCCTCAAGAAAAGGGCCTCCTAGCCATTTAAAAAAAATATTTTACATAAAATATTTGATTTATTTTGAACTGCCATTAAATAAAACACACAAGTGTTCCTGAAACAGAACCTGGACTGCCCTGCCCAGCTGTCAGGGAGACCTTCTTCCCTCTGTGCTCCTACTTGGGCACTGTGGCACATGGTATCTTTTCCACTATGTGGAACAGCTTAAGGGAGGGGAGACATAAGGGTGTTGAAGACAAAAAGATAAAGTACCATGGAATTTGGGTGGAGTAGAAACTGACATTGTAGCTGTGTAATTTTGGTGTTAGGTTCCTATGTTCCACCTGACGCCTGCTGTAGATGTGCAACTTCCTTTGTTAAATGATGTCTTTTTGTTTTTTAGAAATACAGTTCCAAAGTTGGTATATCAGCAGTGTTTTTCTAGTCAATGATGGTCTTCGGGAAGAAATTGTGACTTTTTAGAATTACTTAAAAGCTTGTGATTCAAACTTTGGTCTGAGTGTCCTTTTGGTAAAGCATTGGTGTGATGATGGACTATTTATATGATTTGGGGCCCAGATGTCTTTCTCTTCATATTTATTGCTTTGAAATTCTCTATTGGTAATTAGCAACTTACTAAAATCCTCCATCTGCGACTGTGCCTCCTCTCACACCTTTCACATGTTTTGCATTTAACTGATGCTGTCTGTTTCTAATGATTTCATAGTAACATAGATATGGGGAATAGCAGGAAAAATTATATATTTTTTTTTCTAATGGAATTCCCCTGCCACAGCTGGTGTGGGCTGGAAACCAAAAGGGTGGATGAGGGGTGTTTCAGACTTCATGGAAGGAGATTTAGGCACAGCATCCAAATATAATAATGCTTTGTTAAGTAGTCCTTCTGACAGACAATGTTACCTTGGAGCACTGAATGAAGGAAAAAGAAGCCCTTGGGAACGCTTCCTTGCACGAGACAAACATTATCCAATAGAAATAAAAGACAAGAATAGATACTCTGATATAAACTACAGCAGATGGGAGCTGGCTAGGCTTAACTGTGTTCTCCTAGCATTATAAACCACTTACATTATTGTTCTAGTTGTTGTATGATCATTGAAGCTCTTTAACAACAATGCGCTTAAGTAGGCATAGTATCTCAAATGATTAGGCAGAGTAAATTTTATCTTTTCTTTCAGTTTTGTTATTTAGACAATGAGTGGGAAATCTATTAAACATTCTTGTAGGGTGCTCAGAGAAAAATGTCATGTCTGCCACTTGCTGTACACATAGCTAATACTATAGTAGAAGAACCTGAACAGTGTCCATCATTGAAAAGAGATACACATAGACAACTTAGGCATATTAACCCTGCATTTTCTTGACTTTTGGGATTCTAAGCTTTGTAAGAGTGTCTTCCTATACAAAATTCCATTTTCCACAAAATATTATTTCTACATTTTTTCCTTCTGTGTGAAATACCCAGACAAGACAGTGAAAATGTAAATAAAATAATGATGCAGCAATTGTATCATGGGATTTTTCAGGGACATGTAAAGGGTTACTTCTTTCGTCTGAATTTAAATTGGTCTCACTGCAAAATCCATGCCAAGTACATTGTCAGCCACAATTTTTAATATGTTCTCTGGTCGGTGGGTAAGTATTGTTATCCTCAGTTTATATCTATGCCCTAAACAGAGGAGCTGAATTTAATCTTAGACAGTGAGTCAATAGCAGAACCAGATCCAGAACACTATTTTTGTGCATTTAGGTTATTCATTTTGATACAACTGCTGAAGCTTTTCCAAAGCTCTGAGATGCTTCTACCATTACTGCTGTTGCAAGTGTACCACTGAGATGATCTCTGCAATACAGACTATTTATTGTACTTTATAGGTAATTTAACTGCTGAGTGAACAGCAATGTTGCAGTAAAGAAGGAAAAGTGTAAATAAATTAATTAAAAATAGGACAAAAACTTGCTAAATGTGGAACTTTCTGTAAATCTTGAGCTGTGCTGAAATACTGCCATGTATGTGCAGGGCATATAGCACATGAAGGAAGTTAGTCTTAAAATTATTTTGTGTCTGACAAAAGTAGGTTCTGAAGTACGCTCCAAGGCCAGTTCAGAGAAAGGGAGAATAACATGAAAACTATATTACAAAAAATTGAGGCAAATTCTGCTCTACATTAGAGGGAAATACCTAATGGATGTTTGTAATCTAAGTGTGTAAGTGGAAATCTAAACTACACAAAAATTTTTGACAGATCAAACATGCAGAGGCCCCACAACTTACGCCATTAGGAGAAACTTCCTTGACAAAACCAGGATTTAAAAGTACAAGTACCAACAAGAATTGTTGGTACAGCGATTGTAAATCACAGCACAGAAGAACTAGCAGAGCGAATGAACTCACAGGTCTCTCCTTTGATTTGCAAGATTAAATACACGTGAGAAAAGCAGTATTTTGCGTACAGGGGGTGAAATAGAGGAGGCTGTGTCTGATGCTAAGCGTGTTTGTTTATGTCTCAATGTGAAGTGTAAAATTTTTCCTTTTCGTCATTTCTCTTTCCTAAGCTGTTTATTGCTTATCTTGGCTGTCTTCTTTTGGAAGTGATCTAAGAATGCTAGGAGCATTTTTCTTTTCAGGTTACAGAGGTGCAGCTTGTAACTCTGGAACAAACTCAGAAGCAATTTGACAGCAGTAGGTACATTTTAAAGCATATTTTAACTTCAACAAATTTTGTTTAGCATTAGATAGTCAGGTAAAGATGGAACAAGAGCATATTAGATTTAATTTAATATCTTGGTTGCTGAATTGAAAGATCCAGAAAAGGTTTTAGATGAAAGAGTTGTCTGTTTTAGCGTTTGCATTTGATTCTCAGCAGACAGTACCAAATTTTATTGTTGCATACTTTAGTAGCTAGACATATTTTCCTGTTCAAGTAAAAGCTTGTGTTTTGCACAAACTGATGGAACTGCATAAAAATGCAAATGATCTATTTTAATAGGTCTGCCATTGATATGCTGAAGTTCAGTCTCTGTGAGTTAAGTAGTGCTGCATAAGGCATGGCAAGAGCACAGAAAATAAATGCAACAAGCAATGGAGGAACAGCTGTTGCGGAAGATGGATGTTTTGCAGTAATGATGTTGCTAAGATTATTAATTTATTTAATAGATTTTAGAAAGGATTCATCTGTTAACTGTCATGATTTTATCACTGGGAGTCTGCGGGTTGCCATAGGCTATGGGCATGCTGTTTGCCTGTTAACAAAGTCCAAGGGGGGTCAACTGACAAATAGCTTTGTTTATTACCATTTGGTTTATAGTTCAGGATTCATTTGAAATGTCCCAGCTAACATTTGGTCCCTCAGTTTCCTAATATTGCTGACACCAGCTCTAACAGCAGCCTTTCTCTCCTGGAATATCCTTCTTCCTTTGATGAGCTTGTTCCCATAATTGGTTAGGTTGTTTTTTTCCTTCCTAGTTTTTATTAATATTGGTATTCAGGGGTACCTGCAGGCCTGTTAGAAAATATGACCTTGGTATTCTAGCCGCAGTCTGTACACATCACAAAAACATACGTTGTTCTTCAAATGTCTTACAGTCTATATTTAAGGTGAGACAATAGGTGGATAAGAACAGCAGATGCAAGGGGCGCAAGGTGGCAGTGAGATGATAGCAATTAACATAATAAGCCCTTTGCCTCTAGTCACTATCAAGCAGTTTAATAAAAAGAACTTATTATCAAATGTTTTGAGAAAAAAA
>WHYT01017306.1:332313-346476 GCA_009806455.1 Tetrax tetrax
TTTTTGTTTTTTTTTTTTTTTTTTTTTTTTTTTGTCAGGTTTTCAATGCCACCTAGTGAATAGAACTTTTCCTACCATAGTGACATCTGCCTTAAAATGTGCTGGTATCATTTGGAGGCAGAGAGGTGAAGGTCACAGTTATTTCTCCTGCTGTGTGTACTGATAGCATCCGTATAACCTCAGTGATGGGGCTGTAATTCAAGTGGTCTGATTGAATGTGAGGGGGTGATAATGCCTGTTGTCAGTATTATTATGGAGAAAAAATACCAGCAAGTGATGATGTAGTCATGGTTCACTCATCAACTGAAAACTGTGTGAACCAACACTCTCTGATTTGATTTCTGAGAAGCTAATGGAAAAAATTGTGGTAATTTCTTGTTCTTTAGATCTAGTTTTTTTTCTCTTTATTTCTTGTTCTATATTTTTTCAAAAATACGGGAGCCTTGAATGTCCATCCTTTACCTGACTTATCAGAAATCTGGCATAGCTTTAGAAAATAATTTTACTTTAATTTCAAGTCATTTGTTTGTAAATTATCTAAGGAGGAATGTAAACAGCACAGCAATTCAAGTCATATCATTAGGATCAATTTATTGAAACTCAGGCAAATAACCCAATTGAATTCTCTCCGTACTTGTTAAAATATGGCACAGTGATTCATGAAACTGAAGAAAAGCCCCAGGTTACTGAAACTACACATGTGTAACCACTTGGCAAATAAGGAAGAGAATGGAACTGAAGTTTAGCAAGTTGATGAAAGAATAACCAAGAAAGCGGGAGTGCTGGAAGAAAACAAAAACCAACAGCTTCATATTTGCAAAAGGAAACATTTTAGGCAGTGTTTCCAAATCTTGTATCCATGTCCTTAGAAGGTTCAAGGACGTTGTCATCAGTCCCAAGACTGGGCTGAATTGTATAAGCTCTGTAACTTGAGCTTGCATTGTTGGGCGGCTCTGCCAATGTCCTTGTCATTGCTCACCTGGTCTTCCATCTTCCCACGTTCTCTGCCAAGCAAATATCACAAAAGCATGACAAAGCATTTATTATTTCACTGACTTGCATATTGCAAACAAGTGAAAGGAATGTAGCAGAATTTTTAAAGTACTGTGAAGCGACAAATACTGTCTCAGCCTGAAAAATGGCTACCCACAAAAATCAATCAGAACTCAAAGGACCTCTTATCGCTGTGCCTTGAGCAGTGGAGCAGGATCTGTCAGTTGTCCCTTGAAACTCATCCAAGGTGGTTGGCAAGGCAGATGGTCCTGTTCCAGTGTTTATGGTGGTACTCACGAGCTTCATCTGGATAATTATTAATTGAAAGTGCAAACAGTTTGTTACTGATCAGTGCTGCTCTTCTGAGATGTAAGAGGTGTGAGCTTCATGTCTTTGGTGTTTCTATACCAGCAACTGTGCTTAACACTGGGAGACTGGGGAAGGATGGTCTTTTGTAATCTCTCTGCTTATTTCAGCAAAGCGTAAGCCCAGCCTTCTGGAGACCCCTAAATATGCAAAGGTAGGCTTGCAGAAAATGGCGGCTGGTTTGTCAGTAGGGTTAAAAAGCTTATTTTAGCCATTCAAAACTATTGTTACAAATACACAAAGAAGAAATAAATACACCCAAGCAATGGTTCATTATATTACAATATTTTTACTCTTACTGGTTTGAGTAAATGGATTTTCCTTATAAACATTGTGTGGCTACTAATTGCATAACTAAAATAGAATCTGCATTTTTTTTTTTTTTTTTTCAGACCACATATGTTTTTCCAGTGCTGCATTGGCCCTTCCAAAGCAGCTCAGGAAACGTGACTGGCTAGGCTGAAACTTTTTTATTTTTTACCTCCTTAATATTTACTAAGGGATTTTTTTATTTATTGAGTTATGAAGTATTTTAAGACGCATAGTCTCTTCTTAAAAAATAAAAGTAAAATTGGAAAAAAATAATTAAAATGAATCAATGGAAGTAATTGCAGGGAAAACCCATACTGATTAACATCATAAGAAACATGACACGTATTTGGACATAAATTGTATTTTAGAGGATTTTCCATAACATACTCCATTTATTAGCTTTATCTTTATATGTGTATGCATAAACACACAAAAAAAGTGGACCCATATTTCAGTATTATATATTTTTCTGTGAAATAGTAGTATTCTGTACAAGTGATATAGAATACATGACAGTTATGATATTAATATATATTGTATTTCTAGGGGGTTTTCTAGCAAATATATGAAACTTAGAAGAGCTGAAACATAAAGGTTTGGGAGCCAATATGTTTTGCTTCCTTTGTCTTGTAAAAAGGAAGATTTAGAGAGCCCTTTGAACCTCTGGAATATTATGGTATCATTTGAGGGAACACTGGGAGATAATTTAACTCTCCTGATGTTGAGAGATGTAGGATTATAACTTAAACCTGGTGTGGTGGAGGCAGACAAAATCAGCTCCATGCATGGGTTTCTGGTGGTGCCCCTCAGGTCTGACCTGTGCCATGTTTCTTATTGCAATCTGAGTCTTTCTGAGCAAGACAAATGTCTCCTTTTTTTTGGTAATGTATTTGGTGAAATAGATTAAAAATATTAATTCAATCCTACTCTGAATTTGCCAAAACAATCATGGATGTTCAGGTCCTGTGTTTCCGTTTGGGCTTGTTTCTTGTTATGATGCTGCAAAAAGATCTGGGTAAGATTCTGGAGAGAGGAGGAGGGAGAAGGCTTAATGAAAGATTAGGGATAGAGTGAGGGAAAGATCTATGTTGTCAAACCAGGACACCATTGGTATCGGGCTATTTTTCACTTGTTTTGTCTTTGTGATGTGTACCTAGATTAACAAAATGATATTATCTGAAGAAGTTTTTGTGAAGGATGAGGGAAAAGGACACATCTGCATAAATTTAATCTATAACGTAACACCGCAAAGCCTAATTTAAGTGTTAATCATGTTTTTGTATTATTTGTAAAATTTTGTCTGAGACAAAATAAAGAATATTGTCTCATTAAGAAATCTGGCAGTATTACTCTGACAGTAATCACATTTTCATTCTGTTTTCATAACTGAAGCTTCAAAGCAGCTTGAGAAATATTCATTACTGATGCAAGCTTGAACATGCAAGTGAATAGCTGTATCAGCACTGTCATATATAATTTCAGCAACACTGTCAAGCACAAGAGAAGTTTAGCTACCTGCAGGATAAAAACAATGGACTGCTGGATAAGATTAATGCAAATGCTCCTTTAGAAGCAAATAAGCATCTTGGAAACAACAAAACAAAGGAAATGGTAATTTTTTTATAAAAGTAGTAAATGTAGTAAATATTTTATTGTCTGCTATTGATAAATCATTTCCTCAGGGAATGTAATCTCCTGGATTTTAAAATATATTTTTGCTCTCAAGTGTTTCTCTGGAAACAGTGCAAAGAAAACAAAAATTCTGTAACTTGGTTACAGTTTATACGTTTAATATCAAATGTGGATTCTATCTTTATTTCTTTTGTTCCTTTATAATTTTTTTCATTTTGAGGTGATACCTCTGAACGCCTTTAAAGCCTTTGCCTACAGTAGAAGGTCTCAGTCAGAGGCTTTTTTGCATTGCTTGTATGTCCCCTGGTGCCTTTTCATACCTAAACTTTACCCTCCATAATATTTTTGGTTTTGTGGTTCTATGTTCTCAGCTTAAGCAATAAGCAATAATCCTGTATGCTAATTTTGTTTCTTGCCTAGGTTTATTTCAGTTTTTCTTCATATATTCCTTATGTATTTATCTTTCTAATTCTTATTCATTAATTGCATTTAGAAATACAGGCTGGTTGCAAAATGTTCTTTAAGTTCCCTCCCCAAAAGTCCTTAAATAAAATGAAAATGGAGTGTGCAATAGACAGGTGTTGCTCTGTTTGTAGGGTATAGTTGATTGCTCACACCTTTTTGTATTATTTCTAACAACGATGGTAAATATAACTTTAAAAAATGTGACTAGAGAATAATTTTCTTCAGTTAAAAATATAAATTTATGAATGATTTGTGGTTATGCAAAACCTCAGAATATTTAGAATTACGAGGACTTAAATAATCTCCTTGGTTCTGGGCTGTATTTTTATATTACTTATAAATGGAAAAGTCCATTGCACATGAGCTCTAAAAACCCAGAGCTCTATTCTGTTTCTTCCAAGTCAAGGTATCAGCTTTGAGGCATACATATGTATGTGTATATATTGCTTGGGTTTTCTTGTTATGAGCTTCATCTTGAGTGCAACGGAGCATGATCCTTACAAAGTTTTGTTGTTTTAAAGTACACAATATGTGCTTTTAAAGTAATTTTTCTTCTTTTCATCCATTTAGGTGACCTTGTTCACCTTTGCCTCATCACCCCTGTTGGTCTAACAGTATTGGCAGTTAGGCAATCAGCAGTTGGTTAAACATGTGACAAAGTCTACCTTTCCCTCGTGTTAATTAGAGAAAATGAGGCAGAAACTACAGCCCCAGCTGTAAAAATCCATTTTTGTCCTTTAATGATGGTCAGACTCAAAGGGGTTAGAGGGTGTGCTAATTCAGGAAAAGAAATGTGATGCTGCAGGATCCTCCACCTCTGTAGTACTCTCTGTGGTAAAGATGCAGAATGACACAATGCTTCAAATTGAGGAGCATAATGCAAGGGTGTCCTGGTTCTGGCCAGGACAGAGTTAATTTTCACCTGAGCTGGGAGAGGAGCTGGAGCTGGTGGCACCTGTGGCTGCGGACACAGCTGGGATCGGTTACTGGTCAGCCAGCAGCTGGGACAGGTTACCCAAATCAGCCCCAGGGTTATCAGCTGATTCCCTCCCCTGTGAGGGCATGCTCAGTGTATACAGTGAGGAGGGGTTTGAGCAGAGGTTCCTGCTACTCAGGAGGGAGCTGGGCATCAGGATCCACTCTGAGCTGTTGTGCTGTAAGTTACACGCTTAAATATTTTCTGTTATTGGGGCTGTTTGTTTGTTTTCCATCTCTGTTTTCTTTTCCTCTATTGTTCTTTTAAACTGTTTTTATCCCAACCCATGAGTTTTGCCTTCCTTTCTTTACCAGTTCTCCTCCCTGTCCTGCTGCTAAACCATGACAAGGGGTGGCCATAGTCACCCGTGAGGATCTGGGAAAGGATACAGCTCCTCTGGGAGGGGAGCACCCGGGCACTTGTAGACATGCTAATAGAAGTTTGTGAGATGGGATGAAGATGATGACGACATCTTGATTTGGCCTAGGCAGTAAGAAAGGTTAAGGGAGAGGTTGTTTTTTTTTTTTCTTTCTACAGTACCACTGGGGATTTTTTGCTGATTTTTCCATTTCCTTCATTAACCTAGAAGCAGAAGTTTGTCTACTGACGTTAGAAATACAATACAATTATCAGGTGCTGAGGAGTTGTAAAGAGAAAGAAGGAAAATGGGAGATGAGTGCTGTTCTTTTAATTTACATACCCAGAGGATCTAAGGGATGCACAAGAAAGAAGGTGAAATTAATCCTCACCATGGAGTCCTTTACCCATTCAGAGTTACGTAGTTGTAGTTAGACAAATCTAATACTAAAATTGATGGTGATGTAAAACTATGATTTAAATCACATTTGTCTCTAGGCCCACCACCTGGCTTAAGTTAGAACAACTTTAATGCTGCTGTAACCAACATCTGACTCTATATACCTACAAAGGCTTTTTTAGAAATGAGTGGTACCTGAAAAACAGCAGTATTTTGTCTGTGGCTCTAGTATTCTCCCTTTTCCTGAATTTAAGATGAGGAAGGTAGGAAGTAAGTGGGAATGGCACAACTACAGGAGCTCATTTGCACATGATGCATCCTGAAGTGTGCTGCCACTTCTGTGTTGTTTCAGTTTTTCAGAGATATTTTTTCTCAAGGTAGAATGTAATCTTAAATTAGAGGGTTGGAATTCTCTAAATTCTTGAAAGGGGGAAAACCAGTAAATTTGTCCTATTTGTTTTCTGTTGGAATTACTAAATAAAGGAGTTGGTAGTACTGTATCTTAAAACCTGAGACTAAATATACTTTTATAAAAAGTAGTTCAGAGAATTTGCAGTGATTTTTTTAAACTAAGTCCTGTTTCTGATATTGTTCTGAGTAAAACCTTACTGTCACTTCAGTTGTCTGCAGCAATGCGAAACAACCTACGATGCTGGGAACATAAATGAGAGGAGTAATGTTTTAGAAATCATATTTATTGCTCTCAAAGATAATCTTGGTTAGTGTAGCCATACTGGTTTCTGTAAACTTGCTATGCAAGCTAAAACTACAGCTCTGATTTATTAACTTTGGGATAGACCATTTTTGCTTTGGAATGCAGTCATTTTTAGGAATTTTGCCTTTAAAACACAACACAATGTTATGTCCTGATTGTAAGTAACCTTGTCTGGCAAAAAGCAATTACAACACGTTCTTGCTTTTTGCGCTGCGGTTGTCAACACAGTCAGATGTGATCTTATGTCATTGGCAGCTGATTGTGCAGCCTAAAGACTTGGGGGTCTTCCAACAGAGCATGCACAAATTTCCTAGGACACTCCGTTTCTCTGCTGTTTTCCCTCTGGGATCTTGGTGGTCTTTTGGGCTGTGGTTTCAACAGTTTTGTCACTTTAATATTTAATGGTAGCTATAGCAAATAGGAAACCAAACTTGTGACATTCATCCTTGTTACTAAAGAAATGGTTGCAGGTTTACAACTGTGTATATTTAAGGGTATCTTGTGAGGTGATATTTGGAGTTGCTAATAAAAATTTATCTGCTTTTGTCCTTTAAATCAATTTTTCATGGTGAGTGCAGTTCTACTTGTATTATAAATATTTAAAGAAGTCAAATTAAACAAGTGGAGTGGGAAGCAAACATAGCGCCATGGGGTTAACAAAACGCAGCCTTGATATACTGGAGATTTCATAAATCATATCATATGCTTTCTGCTCAGCTGTTCACAATAGCAAAATTGGCCTGTGTCCTAGGTGAAAATAGATAATACAGGACTCTGTAAAGGAATGAAATACAAGAAAATGTTATAAGAAGTCTTCTCAGATAGTGACCCTGAACAGGGATTGTGTTTAGAAATGTATGAAAAAAGGGAGGAAGAATTATGAGTCATAATTAATTGGGATTTTTTTTTTTTTATTAGATTATTTTATTTTAGCACCAGCTTATTTTCCTGACATTTCTGCCTACATTGCAGCAAGCACCAAACTCGGTACCATTCTCCATGTATCAGAGGTTGCTGGTGGTCCCACACTAACTGCTTTGTCACACTTTACATTCCTTCCCAGCTCATTACTCAGAGATACAATAGGTGCTTTCTCGATATTTAAGTTTCGTGGAAGTTCCTGCAGGAAAGCTGTATCTCTTGTTATTCAAATGCTGTGCATGATTGTGACTCAGAAGGATGAAATAAATGACAGCCTCTATTCAGTTGCAGATGTACCGCAGCTCTCAGGACGCTGTGTAGGAAAAGACTTTCCACTGGTGTAGGAGATAACGAAAAATCCTTTCTTTTGGATCAGGACTTGGAAACTGCACCTTGTGTAATGTCTGCTAAAAAAAAATAATTAAGACTTCATTTGTTCTGTAGCAGCTGTGCTGAGTATTGCTGAATGTTTTTCTTTGGATCTTCAGATACTTTTGCTTCTTTTTAAGTTCTCTCTTCAACAGTTGCCAGACCCCCCCCCAGAGCACCTCCGAAGTGCTCCTTCGATCTCCTGTGCGGCGTGCGCGGCTCGTGCTGCGCTTGCACGCTCGGGTGGGTGAGAAGGACAAAGCTGCATGGGATCATCTATGCTGCTGTGAAGGGCTTGGTGCTCTGCCCTGCCAGGAGCGGGCACGGCATGAATTGCTGTAATAAATGCCATATTTCGGGCATTAGCATGCATAGTTTCCTGAACCCATAACTCAAATGTTACTTTCCTATTGTATTAGAGTAGCCTTCCCTGGAGCTAGAAATACAGCTAGCACTGAGCTTGAAAACTCCTTTCATTTTTTTTTTTTTTTTTTAAATCTTTCTAAATTTAGTTCCCTTGTCTCAGTTCTCCGCAAGTCTGTGTTGTGCCATTCCCCTACACTGACTGTAGCAGTGTTTTTCCACATCTGCTGGTTACTGATCTGCTGTTGTTTTGAAGCTGACCTCAAGCAAGGAACAGATCTGACTTTGTTCCTCAACAATATTTTAAATGTTTTAGGGAAAAGTGAATGTTACTTTCCCTCCTGAGTCTTCTGTCAAGTCTTGCTGCGGCCAGTGACTCCAAAGTTTTCTTCCACTTAATACCTTTCCTTTCCTTAAAGCCAGGCTCTCCAAAACAGTGCAGGATTCATAATGTTTCCCAGAGTTATTTTTTTAAGGAAGCGTATAAGATATGATGGCTGTCTAGGGCTGATTTGAACTTCCAGGGTTTACTGGGAAACATTTGTAGAGACGAGGTGTTCTGGCTGTTAGCTGGTTCCAGAGAAAACCCTGATTTGCTTGTGTTTAACCTGTGGGGTTTTTAAGACTTAATCTACAAAATATTTTATCATGGAACCGTAAATTTTTTCTGGTCATAAGAGAAGAAGAAAGGATTAAACAAAATTAAGTAGTGCCTTAGTTAAGACTTGAAAAGGAAAGGTTAGAACAGCAAAATATCAAAACAAGTGAATTCAAATGTTGCTGAACGGTTTTAACCGCATGGGAAGACGGATGAATGGTTGGTGTGTGTGTGTGTGTATATACATACACGTGACTTTCTAGTACATTTGTCGCTGATACGAAAAATCAAACATTTCTCGAAAGGAAGCAGTCATTTAATAAATGAAGAAAGATGAGACTATATGTGGCTTGCAAATAGCTGTATGAATAAGTTGCACTAAAAATACAACAAAGAGGCGTTGTTGATTCTGGAGTAATGAGAACCTTAGTAATGCTGAGAAAAATGAGAAACAGAAATGTATATATTTGCATGAAAACATAACTGCAACAACGATGAGTGCATATTGCTGGTCAGGGCCCAGTAGGAAATGATCTAGCTCTATTACAGTTGGTGGTTTTGGTAGGTTGGTTTGTTATTTTGTTGTTTGAGTTTTTTTATTTGGTTTTGGTAATTCTGTTTCTAAAATTGGTAGCTGTATAAATGCCTATACATTTGATTAGATGGACCAAAAAAATGGAACTAGCTAGAACGGAATCACTGTTACCTAGTGAGATCCTATGTTAAGTATTAAAATAGCGAAGTGCATGTCAGAAAATAAGGTCTGGAATAACGCAGGAAAAATATACCCACGAGGAAGAAACAGTCTGAGCACAGCGATTTAAGCTCCCATGTCCCATTAAGCATAGCATAATACTGGCCATACTCAACAACTATCTTGGCTAGTATAGCTGTTACTGACTACACTGACGTTATTATTTTGTGTTAAGATGGTGAAATGAACACTTTTGTTGCATTCATGCATATTCCCAGCCTTCTCCTGTCATTTAAAACTAATCTGTACAAAGCACTGAGACACTTGTCACATGGTGTAGTTCAGTCCAGAAGTGATGGAGGATGGCTTACGTGACCTAAACATGTCTATTGTATCTCAAACTTTTATAATTCCATTAAAAGTGTTTTCTCTCTGTGACTGAGCAATGTAAGAGATGTCTCTAATCTGTGTTCTTCCATCTTGTCCTGAATGAAGTACAGATACTATCTGGGAAGTAACTACCCTCGTGGTATTGCTCCTTCACTATAGTTCTATTTCTGGGACCTCTAGTTAGTTTTTCCCAATATCATTTGTTCAAACATGACATTTGTCTGCTATCTCCAGAGGCCAGCTTTCACATTTACAGAGAGTTTAGCATTAAGGACTAAGCCAAGGCTCATATCATTCCGATTTTGTGCTTATCAACACAGTCCATCCTTTTTCCATGAATGTAAACTGTTGCGGATGTCTGGCACACACTGGAGCAATCTTGAAATATTAGAAGGGAAAGGCACTTTTATCTCCTTGCTTTTTATACATTTTCTGATAAACACACAGGATTTTTCACTCTATTATTTTACTTAATTATAGTGCATTTATATTAGGAAGAACAATCGTGCTTTGGAGAATGAATACTGTATTGCATTAGCAAATAATTTATGCTGTTCCTTTAGCATTGGGAATGTTACATTTCCTCTGATTTACTGGTGAACTTATTTCCCTTCTGATTTTATCTGATTATTCTGACTAATGCTTTTATCAGAACTTCACTGTTAGTCAACTTTCTGGCATCCTGTTCTGACTTTTCTTTTTCAATTCTGTAATCCTGCGATTCTGCTTATAGCAATAAATGCAGCACAAAAATTGTACTTGTAAGTGCTCAGGTAGGCAGGGCAGAATTTTGACCAAACTTTAGTGTCATGCTTCTTCAGACTTTGTCATAACAAAATTACAAAATTTTCTTAGTTGCTGTTGCCGTGATGACCTTAATGTTCATTACTGGTGTAATAATTATTGATTTCCCTGAGGTGCAGGTTAAATGCTGTAAACACGAGAAATATGAGCCAAAATTAGCATTGACACATGTTTATAGCATTGATTTTTATCTCCTCAGCCCAGCTTGCAATATATTTGTTTTCAGAGTAGTTAACCTGGCAAGGCGTTAAGTATTTCTTTTGGCCATAATGTTGAAGATAAAATGTTAGTGGGAAGCTCACTGAGAAACTTTGCTTTTTAGCTGACTTCCCTACATTATTTTCCTCCTTTCCTTTTCAATTTGTAGTCTATTTCTTTTACTGCCTATTTCTTCCCTGCTGACTCTGAGAACAGGCACACTGGAACAGACTAATGGTCCATCAAGTCTATTAGCCATCTCTGGTGGTGACCTGTACCAGGGATCTTGTGTACTTTGTGATATTTTTGATTTGGTTTTGGCCTCGATGTTGGCCAGAGAATTGTCTTGTTACACAAATGCATTAAGAAATCTTAGCTTTCAATTATAAAAAGGGGGGTTTGGACCTTTCAATTACATAGAAATAATTTTGAATGCAAACTGAAGGCGAATTGTCACAGCTCTGTGTGCATGAGTGCTGGTATTGTAAAGCGAAAAAAAAAGGTCTTTACATTTCAGGGATGTTTGACTTCAAAATGTAGTGCTTACATTATAAATATCACCATGACCGCAGCATCCAACTTTTTCCTTTTAATACCTAATTTCTGCTATTCAGGAATCTCACACCTACTGTAGTGACAGTGGCCAAGAGACAGCAATCCCTTGACGTTTTTGTTACACCTGCAAATAATCTGTGTGCAGGTATCTTGCAAGCTCTTGCTGACAAAGCCTTTCTGCTTTCCTATTGTATGTGCTTGTTGTGTTGTGTCTCTCAGATTAAAAGGGAGCTAAACTTGGAGAATTTTGTAAGTTTTGTTGAGATTTCTCATTTTATGACCTTCTGTCTCTTGAGGGCAGATGTTTTAGTTACAACAAGGCCTTTCTCCAAAACATGAGCTACAAGTACAAAATGAATAAATACAAAAATGTCTAAGTCTACCGCTGAAAATGTAATTATTATAAAGAACAATGCCTATTGTTTCCCTGTGAGGAGCCTCATGTAGGTACTGGATTCCTTGAGATAATTTGATCCTTGATAAGCTCTTAGGCTCTATATGACAGTGCTGTCTCTTTGAAAGGCTGCTCTCCCCAAAAGGCATGTCTCATTAAATACTTGTCATTGTAAGCCATGGCGTGCCAGGAGAGCTGTCCTAGAGGTTGTGTAATTTTACACAAAGGTGCGGAGAGCGAAGTTTGCTCCCCTCAACAGCTTGTGCGTGTTGGTGTGGACTGTGAAAGAGTGATTTCAGACTTGACTTTCTTTTAGAGGTACGAAAAAGGAACAGTTCCCACTGTTCTCTAAAGAGAATAAGTTGAGTGTGCATGTTTGAGGGAGATGCATATACAGAGGGCAGAAAATAATGCTTTTTATACTTTTCTACTACATACTTGTGTGCCAAAGGAAGGCACAGTCTGCTTATAGTGCACAAAGTCAATCACTTTGCTGTTATTTATTGCAAAGTATTTCTTTCTGCTTAGGATGATGTATGCTGAGTCCTGAATGGATTGTCCCTTTTCCTGATGAAACAAATGGAGATTGTCAATAAGTGAAGCAGAGATAAGATAGATAGTGGCTTGTTAGTGATTTGGGAGTGAGGTGATATGGCACAATAGATTAATGCTTTGCCTTCATTTGTTGACATTTAATCTCTAGGCTTTGGTTTGTATTCAGTGCACAAAGTAACTGAAAATCTCTCCTATTTGATAGTAGTGAAGTTGGCTTACAACCAGCTTCCTTGCTCTTCAGCATTTCCTTTTTTTTTTTTTTAACAAGTGTTTTAATCTATGTTTGTGAAAACTGATGTAATTTCTCAATTTTCTCCTTGGGGGACTCAGTAGTTATGACTCTTTAGTATACCTTTTCTTTCTGCATTTCTCTGGGAACCGCTTGTCCTTCCCTGCATCACATCTGCACCTAACGAGGCAAGGACCCTGGGCAGAGGAGGCTGTTCCATTGCTGGATGTAGGATGGATGAGAGTGCCAGCCTACTGCCCGACCAGCTGCATGGAGCAAAACTTTGAGGCAGATAATAACTTTGTCTCAGATAATACTAAAGTTGTCTTAAAGAGAAATATTCTTATTATTCATTGATACCATGTTGTATCTGGTCAGTCTGAGGACTTTCTGGTTTCCAAGTGCCCACATGAAGGAGTGAAGATAAGCCCTATGAAATGGACAGAGCCTTTCTGAAAGGACAGAGCCAGCTCTGAAAGATATAGAAGCATGCATAAAAGGAGAATTATATCTATGTATATGAATCTCAAGATAACATAGGGTTGTACTGTTTTTCTAAAATTCTATTAATAAATGTGATGCTGAGCTGGTCATGAATTCAAGTTGGGAGACACAGCACCTCTACTTAGAACTGCTGCTGGAAGCATAGGTGGCATCCTCTTTGTGGAAGATAACCATTACAGGCGCATTTGAGAGAGAAGCCATCTTAAGATCACTGAGGGTTGAAGTCATGTTTTACTCAAAGAATCTGTGCAGTCTGGGCGGTAGTAATTGCACGAGTGCAGCCTCCTCATTCGGTACCAACAGGCTTCATTAAGCTCTAGAGTTGACATAAAATACTGAATTAGAGAGAGCAATTAGCTCCACAGGTCTGGTGAAAGGTGCCAGCCCTGCTGATGCATTTGACAATGACCCTGCTCTTCTGGGGGCTGCCCCTGCTGTTAAGAGATTTCCCGCTTGGCAGTGACTGGATGACCTGTTCCACCACAGGAGAGACTGGGTAGCGGAGAGCAAGGCTGAGAAGGGGCCTGGTGACAGCAAGCAAAGGAGAGGGAGCTGTATAGTGCTTCCTCTTCTCATAATAGCGTCCTCACACAAACGATTATGATCGTTACAATGTTCCTATCCAGCACACAATTGTCTTTACCATTGCGCAACAGGTCCTTAAGGAAAGAAATGGGGTGGCAAAATCGGGAAACTGATTTTCTCTGCTGGCACAGAAGAGCCTTGTGCAGCACGCTGCTGCAATGTGTCTTGCCTTAGCACCGATGTTCTTATTCATTCAGAAAATAGCAGTAGAGGCAAAAAGACAGTTCATTCATGTGTTTGCTAGTGATGGAAACAGACTCCCAGATAGTATCTTGTCTTAGTACGAAATAAATGAATAAAGATTACATGCTCTGGATCGACAGATAAATATAATTTTTCAAGGATGATCCCTTTCCTTTGAAAACACCTAGTACTTGAGTCTTTTTATTGTAATCAAACTTTCTCAACTGTCTGTACCTTCTATAGCAGATTTTTCTGTAGTTAATATGCATTACCATACTTGATTATTAATTCATCTAGTCTCCCCTAAATCAACCTTTTGTGTGCAGAAGAATGCTAATAGATTTTATTTCTAAATCTTCTAATGTACCATGAAAAAGTCTGCTACATGGCTGACTTCTGCCTCTTAAATATTTAAATTAGCATATTTCTGTCTGCACAACTGATTTGCATGGCCATTGTTTGGATATGTAGCTACATGGCTATTGTAAATACTGCAAAATCCCATAATCACCAGAAAGAACCTGCAAAATCTCTTAGGAGACTAGCTAAAATGAAACTTCATGAAGTTTCCACTCAGTTCTGCTTGACTTTTTTTTTTTTTTTTT
>WHYT01017306.1:346565-358509 GCA_009806455.1 Tetrax tetrax
AAAGGTCACTTGCTGCCTTCTTGTGATGTTCATGACTCATTAGTCAGAATGCAGACTTTGTATTTATAATTCCTCTAATCAGACAGTGAAGTCTTGAAGGAGAAGGAACCATTAGAGTATATAACAAATTTAATACTAAAATGGTTAAACACATGTCGATTCGGTATAAAACAGAGATTTGTGGAGGTCATGCTTTCCTCCAGCAGGCTAGAGAGGCAGTACTCCCACACACTCCCTAGCAGTTGATTTAAAGTTGAATTACTGCTTTAGCGAAAACCGTTAGTCCCTTGACCTTTGAGGTCAGAGCTGTGATGCAGCAGAATATAGATAAGGAAGATAGGAAAAACTTAAAGGAATGTGGGTATTCTTTTAAAATTTGAAATTATCCTTTCTGCAAAAGAAGGTAAATACCATACGGATGACAATTTTTTTTAGTTAAAGACTTATTTTGCTAACTGAGGCTTTGGATGTAGCTTAGATAATACTTTGCTAGATCCTTTGATATGGAGAAGTATCTGGTTATGGTGTGCTTTTGGACATGCAGAGACTAGATACATAAACCTAAGTTTAAGTTAGGGTTTGGGTTGTACTTTTTTATTTCTGCTGTGGCTTCTCAGCCAAACAAGCCCCTGAGCAACCTTCTGAGATTTATCCCAAATAAATTACTCTGTGATTCAGCGACAATGTTTTTATTTCACCTTAAACGCAGGACAAGAATTTTAGAAAAAGGAGGAGGTGGGTATGAAATGTGACTTGGTTAAGGTTTCATGTTTGGGCAAAAGACCTTTACAGAGAACTGGGCCCTGTTAACGTATTAACGTAAGTGCTGTCTTCCGTGTAGTGAGTTCAGCGTACGTTGAGTAGTCTATGGCTCGCTAATGCGATTCAGGAATCATATGGCTGCATGGATAAAACAGCACTAATATGATTTCCAGGGGTCTTTGTGAGGACCAACTTAGTATGTCTGACCGCTGCCAATTTTAATTTATATAATACATTCTCTTATATATATTGGCATAAATATATATAAACATTTTATTATTCCTGGTTGTTTGGAATAGAAAATTCTCCTTGTTTTCATGGTGAGGAGAGTCCATGAAGACCTGTCGGACTTCTGTTGTGAGATGATGTGTTGAATGACTGTTGGTGAAGATGCTATTGCGTGTTGACATTTGTACACATGTTCTCATCTCAGTTTGACCTGTTCCTTTGATTTTGCTATTTGTTGTTCTAAATATTTTTTTTACTGTTTGCACAGATCCTGTCAAAGAAATATTTAAATCTAGCTAGCTTAGATCCAGTGATGGCAGGAGCCTCCTGCTGTTCCAGTGTGTTTGCTTCAACACTATAGGAATAAGATAAATAATATAAAAGGTATGTTAAACTGATTTTTATACTCAAGAACGTCTACATACGGTGTCTGAACAGAGAAATATAGATAGCAGGAAAGGTATCAGTCCTTCTTCTTTTACCTTGCCTACCAACTTACATTTCATGAGTATACAGTGAACTTTGACCATGGAGGGGAGGCTGCTAATTCACTGGGGAGCTGTGCCTACAGAGCTCTCCACCTGTCCCCTTCCAAGCTGCTTTTGGAACTGCAGATAACGTGTGAATGTGTGCAGCTGCTATCTTCCTCCCTTTCTGACACTGGATTCAATAAGGGTAATTTTTCTGAAGAAACTTGAGTGAGTGGGAAGTTTGCAGATGTCAGGTCTGGGCATAGAATCACAGAATGGTTTGGGTTGGAAGGGACCTTTAAAGGCCATCCAGTCCAATCCCTCTGCAAGGAGCAGGGACATCTCCAATCAGGTCAGGTTGCTCAGAGCCCCGTCCAACCTGGCCTTGAACGTTTCCAGAGATGGGGCCTCCACCACCTCTCTGGGCATCCTGGGGCCAGTTCCACCAACCTCAGTGTAAAAAAATTTTTTCCTAATATCTAATCTGGATCAGCCTCCCTCTATTTTAAAACCATTGTCCCTTGTCCACAGGCTCTACTGAAGAGTTTCTCCCAGTCTTTCCTGGAGAGAGAGCTCCCAGTTGCAGGCCACCTTGAAGCCCAGAGCCTGGTGTCTGTATTTCCCCTACTGAGTGCATGCAGTACAGTCAGCTAACAGGTCCCCTCTTGCAGCAGGCAGTATCGTATGTGTTTTGTAAGATTTGTTTAAAAGGGGGGAAAAAAATTCCTTTGAAGCTTCTGAAAGCTGCAAAGATGGTATGAAAGCTTTTCACAAGCAGCTGATAAGCTATTGTAGCTGTTATATGCATTATTTTAACCCATTATTGTTTATACCTAGCAGATAAAATTCAACATTTTATTGTAATGAATGTTTAGAATATCTGCTGTATGTATTTTATGAAAGATTTTTTTTTTTCTTTACAATACTGCAGAGGAATTGATAGTATTTTCAAGAGTGATTACTAAACTTAGCCTTTGTGCCAAGGAACCAATTGAAATTTATAGAAATCAATTTAATAAACAGAAATTACATTTGGAACTCATTTTAAAAAATAATCTTTTACTCTGTCTTTCACTCTGATTCTGATCTCAGATTTTATCATAGCTGCACTCTCATTTCAGAAATAGCTATTCTCAACTCTACACAGTACATAAATGCTCAGCATCCAGGTCTGAGTTCTATAAGATTAAAATAAGTGCCAGTCTGAAGTCTAGGTCCTTTTCTCAGGATCAAGCAGCAATACTTCTCTTCCCGTATAGGTAAATCTGGCTGTTCATATGATCTAAGCAGAATAGGAGTGCTATTTTAAGTACTTTTGAAAATGTGTGGGACTTTTTGGTGTTCACCAGGAATGCCCAACGCAGTGCAGTATGTGACTATTCTGAGCAATAAGTTTTGGAGAGGAATCTGTGGCACGAGCCCAGCGGGGAGCTGTGCTGCACAATCGTGATCTAGGATGAGATCTGTGTGGTGAAGAGCCCCTGCTGTGCCGATTGACGTTACATCCTTTATTTTTATAGAGATATGGAGAGTTGTTGCAGATTTGTGTTTTGTTTTTTTTTTTTTAATTTGTAACTTTAATGTTTTTAAATTTTCATGTGTATTTCAGGTTAAGGTGACAAAATTATTTAGAAAAGCTAGGATGGTAAAGTTTTGACATACCTAAACCACAAGAATTTTGTAGGCAAAGATGCATATCTGGACCACTTATATACGCTAATTATGCAAGATGGAAGGCATCGACAGCCTCCTCAAGCTCCATCTTGCTGCAGTTTTGAGGTTTTAACAAATCAAACCCATTTCACAAAGCTGCTTAAAGTTCTCTTTGATGTGCAAACCTTTGGAAACAGTGAATATCCTGTTATGTTCTCCTTGATGCACTAATCAGCTAAAGGACAGACACATGTTTTATTATAAGAACAAACAAAGTGCATCTGCTTGAGGGATCAGAGAGAGAGATACAAGGTTTGACAGCTGTAGACTTCTAAAAAAGGCTGGACTAAAATGAAATTTTACAGAGCAAGAGCCATTACTTTTGTGATAATCAGTTTTCATCTAAATAACATTTGCACCAAAGACTTCTGAAACAGTGACATTTTAATAAGGTTATCTGCATGTTTGTGTTTGTGCAGTAATATAGTAGAGCTATAAATGCTCTATCAAGATCTAAGAAATGATTTTGTCATATGTCAGGAGGATATAAATGAGGAAAAAAAAAATTAAATGCCAAGGTTAAAGAATAAAAATAGTAAGTGGAAGCACAGTGGTGAGAAAGCCATCCCTGTATCGCATGTACCTTACATTGACTTGGGTGAAGCTCCACAAAATGTTAATCTTGTCTAGATGTTCTAGTAAGTTTAAGTCTATTTTTCAAGAAACATGATTTTTACCCTAAATATGTTCTTCAAAGTAATGAACATTTTCTTTTTTTTTTTTTTTTTTTTTTTTTTTTTGTAAAAGTCTTATTCCTGCGGTAAACTCCACTTTTAATGCAAACTTTACAGTGGTTCACAGAGGCACTGAGGTTTAGCAGTGCCACTGTATGTACAACATACATCTGTAGGCCAGCATCTGGTCAGTAATGCTATATAGCAACTGACGTCTTGAGAAAAAGAACAACAATTTGTTCTTTTGTAGTCTCAAAAACTCTTTATAGTGTGTGAGACTTAGGATTTCCGATGGAATCTGGCAGAACGGAGGATAAACTCCTGCATATCTGTGCGGCATGCTCATTTAACTTAAGTACAATATCACATTTTGGGGTTTCTTTTCCCCAAAAGAGAGAGTTAGAATACCTTGTTCCTCAGTATGAAATTTTTTAAAACATCCTATGCATTTCTGAAATATGCAGTCAATCACTTCACACACATCTGGAAAAAGAGAGACCGAATAAAAAGTGGCAGCTGAAAACTAATATTCCAAACTGCCACCGACTAATTAATTCTCTCATTTGTATTCCAACTACACTCCCAACTCACATGGACTGCTGCCAGGAAACTTGACAATAAAAAGTTAATTTAAAATTCCTAACAATAAGAAAATATTGAATGAAAAACTGGGGATAAACAGGCTAACCTTGGATGAAGCAGGTGTATTTAGTCTGTATACAAGAGACTGGACATCACTTTGAAATAATTGTAAAATTATAGCAACTGAGATTGTTTTATATTTTAGGACAAATGGAGTTGCTCTTTGTATCATGTTGACATAATTTCAGAATTTACTGAGTTTTTTTTTTTCTCATATCTTTAAGAATATCAGACAAACCAGTCATTCATCATGCTCTTAAAATTTAATATTGTTTACATTAAATGATTTATATGGAGACTAATCTAGAAACTTGGTATATACCTACAAGTCGTTATTTTAATCTGCAGATATTGAATTCAGTAACAAGATTTTTTTTTTAATGTACTGATGTACCTAAACGTGCAACTAACGAGATGTATCAGAAAACATCTAAGGACCTAATTCCCTAAATACTGAAGTACTTAAGACACTCCTTGAGACATTACCTGCATCACTAAATACCGGTAAAACTCCAGCACTGCAACCCATATAATTATAGATGGCCAGAGCATAGCTGTGTTCTTTCCCCTGTGAAATCCCATTAATTTAGTTATGCAATGTACAAAATTTACACTAATTTTTGTACATGATACCTGGAATTATGCACTGGTGTTCATCAAGAAACCTGTCTGTAGAATTTCTGCGTTGGTGAATCTTGTATAGTGGTTTCTCGTGGTGTTTTGCTGTCTGGTTAAACGATGTATTTGTGTTTGTATTTACACCATAAAACTGTACTAACAAACAATATGTTTTCTGATATAGCAAGGAAAAAAGATCATCTAACTTTTTCTTAGATGCTGCTTGGTTTGGAAATTGAAAAATTGCTTGAAACTATGCTAAGAATTGAAAGTAAATGAAATGGCAATACAATATATTTTAATGAGACAGATGTGAGCTTATTTTCCCTAGTGCAGGTTCATGGACTGTGCATTTACTTGGTCCGCCTGACATCTAAATTTGAGTAAATTCAGTGGTTTATAAAAAAAGCATCTGTTGTTGGAATGACAATAGCAAGATAGAATACCAAGGAAAAAGGAATCTAATTGTTATTAGATATTACACCAGAATGTCAATGAAGGGGCTTTCATTGTGTTGAGATTCTGGCATCAGCCTGGGTATTAAATTGGCCAGCTCATCAGGGAATATAGCACATTAGTGAGTGATTCAGCTGTGACTGAGTGTGTGCATTAAAGTGCGTGACTTAGAAAGTCTCTCATGCTATAAATCAAGGAACGACTTAATACACAACACATTCATGAAGGGAATATAATATAAATTAGTGTGCTTTACTTCTACTAAGTTTAACCTTTAATCGCATTAGGCTCAACATTTAATTTTTTATAATATATTTTATTGTTGTGTTTGCTGTCCCCTCTAAGCACAGGTAAAACCTTGAATTTTGCCATATATTCAAGCTGTAAAACCTGCAGCTTATAGCTTCTGGTTTAAGATCTCTATTTGGGCATGTTCAGTAACTGAGTAGTGGGGGTTGCTGTTAATGACTTTTAATTAAATCAGAAGGCTCTGAGATCATAAACCTGCTGACTTCATTTCCTTTTTTCAGTGCACTTCAGAAAAGTAATTACTGTACTGCACATACAGGCAAATCTTGTAAAATGCCCTGAAGATGCAACTCAAAATTAAGACTTCTGGTAATGAACAAAGTCAGTAATGTTTTTCAGTAAAGAAATGAACTAAAAGTTAGTATATTCTTCAAAGCACATTTGGGAATGACTTTATTTCTGTTCTTTTTTTTTTAAATAAAATTTCCCAAAAGCCTGCATTTTCAGGCTTGGAGAAGGTCAGGTAAATCTGATTTTCTCTTTTTCCATCATTACTTTCTAATCACTGCAGCAAATATAGGGACTGTAGTGTTCTTCGAGTCTTTACATTTGATATATATGTAACTCTTTTCTTCAACATTAAAATTAGTCCAAGAGCCTTGACACAAAACATTGAGAAAGTATAGAAAATAAACAGAACTTTGGTTACAGGGATGTCACAAGACTGAAAGACCACAAAGATGAAGAACAAAAACTCCCTGAACATTTTGTTTTACCCAAAATATTTAAAACTAGTTTTCAGGTAATTTAATATAATCTCCATAATCTTATGTGTCTCCACCTGCCCAACTTTTTTTTTTTTAAAAAAGGACATTTTGAAGTAAAACATGTGAAAATTTAAAATACTGACCAGATTTTCTTTTCTGAGTAAAATCTTCTCCTGATTATGCTATTTTCTGAAGTTGGGAAACAGATGCATCCATTGAAAGCCTGCATTTTTGGGCAGGGAATGGAATTATTTATTTGAAAAAAAAAAAAAAATCCCAGCTTTGTATTTTCTTGTGGAATAATTCTTAGTACAAATTACCATCTATGCCCTCTGCTTTCTATCATACTTCCAGCTTTTTCTCATCTTGCAGTGATGGGTGCGGGGCATATAGCAGTGCCCTGTCAGCCTAGGTAAGCTTACGTACTTTTATCTCCCATGCATAGGTTTCTCATTTTTATTTAACCTTAATACTGTTTTCCTTACTTTATCTACTTTTCAGCAGGATTTAATGTTCCCTTTGTTCCTCTGATATAAGCGATAAGTACATGCTCGATATTTTTTTTTTTAACTCTCTTCTTAACAATAGGTAGGCTGATACTTTCTACCCCCCTGCTCTCTTGCACCAATGTTTTGTGCCCAAACTGATACAGAATGGAGAAACGACACTTTCTTTTGAACTTTAGAACATGACGAAGTGTTTAATCTGTGAAGTCGAGGTAGAAGGAGGTCTGGTAGCTGAATGTCCACTCTAGTTGTGTTTCACTTTCTCCTGCTCTTCCTTGAATATGCAACAGATAACATTATTTTAGAAATTAAAAACTGTTGTTTCTATAAGTTGTTTTAATCCATGTATATATTGCTTTCTGGGTTTGTATAAAGCTAACACATCTTTAATTTAAATTAGATGAACAGGTTTCTGTGTGGTTGCTTTTGAATTAAGACAATACTATTTTGGAGGCAGAGATGTTAAATACTATTTTTGATACATAGCAACTAAAAAGCAGCATATGTACAGGGTCAAGAGCTAGAACAGTCATTGCTGGAAAGACTAAATATTTTTTTTTACTCCTATGCTTTTTTTTATCATTTGTATTTTTCCAAGTAGCCCAGAGCAAACGTGTTAAAATTATCAAACATACAGTACTGACGGCTCTTTCCCAGATCTCCCAGCCTCTAATGTTGGTGGCTTCCTGAGGCAAGCGTTGCTTTTATGTCTTCAGAAACCTCAGATGATTTCTCTTCCCTGACCTGGCCACCTTCTCTGTGAACCACTACAAAGCATCAGCATCCACAGTATCCTGTGGCAAAGACTTCCACATCTGTTTGAAGGACAAAACTTCCTTTTATTTGTTTATAGCCTTTCCCTTGCCTGTCTGTTGGAAGAGGCAGTGAACAGGGGTCATTTTGACCTCCATCACCTGCTCAGGAAGGGCTCCATGCCCCTACCAGGCTGTGACCACAGCTGAGATACACACACTTAGGAGACACACATGTCTGGTAGGCAAATACGTGGCAAGACAAGATCTGCAGGATGGGCTCTGATGAGCACTGCCCACTTATGAGAATCTGGTCAGGAGTCTTAAAACAGCCAGAGACTGTCCTTTGGAAACCCAACCCCCCATCTGCGATATGTACACCCTCCTGGCTCTTTTTTTGTGGGAATCAGGATAGTGAGTCTTGAAAGAAAACTAGTTCTTTGCAGATAGTCTCAAGGTCAGTGTTATGGATCACTTCAAAATGATCGTTTCACGCATAGGAAGCAGCGCAGAGGAATGCTGAAAGGCTGTATTCCACAGTGGAGGCAGCTTTTCTAACCCCTAGACTATGTTATCTGCTCGCACCAGTAAGATGTAGTATCTTTAGCTGTAAGAAATTCTGCACCGCGTAGAAGAAATTGTTTGCTTCAGTGCAATTCCAAAACATAATTATCTGGAAAGAACAGCCACTGTGTCCCAGTATTGTACCTTCCATTTGCACATATGAATATAAATGTGAACATCTTGTACCTTGCGGTACCTGCTAAGTTTGGCAACCACTTGAGGTTTTTATTTGTTTTGGTTTTTTTCAGTGTTTTTCAAGAGAGCTGAATTAGTTATTCATCTAAAATGCAAGCAAGAAGGTAAAAAATGCAGCTATGCAGTGAATATTCATTTTATAATATCAGCTAGTTTGTGAGGAGATTAATAATTTGGTTGGTATTTGAGACTATAAAATCCAGAAGTATAAAGAATATTTAGAAAATAACAATATAGATGGACTGTACTGACATTTATTATTTATGTTTTTGTTTCTTCAATTCTTATTCTTCAAATCTATTGAGAATGTGTATCCTCACATGGAGGAGTCGTCTGTAGACTGGTGCTGCTACATTGCCTCACAGAGTAACCTTTTCTGATGGAGGAATTGGGAAATATGCTTTACTTTTAGGAAAGTGAAATGTCTTAATTTTATTCTAACGTAACTGACAGAGCGTACTTCAGCAATGCAGCCCATGGAGAGCAGGCAGAATACACAGGATCTCTCTGCTGTGGGATTGCATGCTGCTGGACGAAAGGGGTGCTGGGCCATGGCTGAGAACAGAGGAAAGGAATGTAATTTGTTGTAACTGCTACCTGAATGACTTAGCTACCTGCTAACTTCTAAGATTGCATCTTGTCTTTTCCTCAGCAATAGTGCTGATAACCACACTTCATCTAAGTCTTGATTTATTCAAAATATTCAGATGGTATTAGACTGTAGTTAGGCAGTAATTACTGGAAGAACACTGATCCCTTTCAAGAGACATTTAAATACAATAAATTTTTATTAGATTGCTGATCATTAATGAACTGAATAACAAGCCAACCTGAAGACCTTTACTAGACTAGGCCAGGTTATCTGAAAATTTAAATATTTTAATTAGCAAAAATATATATTATGTGGTTGTTTTTTTTAACTGTGATGATGTTTCCATTAATTGCTCAGACCTAGAGTCTCACCTTTTCATGCTCTAGAAGAATTATTATCTTTCCTAGTATTTTCAAAATTTTTATTAAATTAGACTTTTGGTTTTACTTGAATATATGGTTTATGCACTGTTTCCAAGGAGAAAGTAAACTTTTTCTACCTTTCCTTTCTGTCTCCACTCCATCCCAAGAAATTGTAGAAGGGCAGGAGAGGCTGCAAAAATAATGCTTAGTATCTGTACTGCTGGTGGGGTTTTTGACTAGTGAAAATAATGAAGAAATATTTTCATCTTTGTGTGGAAAAAATTTTGCTGGACTAGATTTTAAGAAAACTTGAAACATATGATACACAGTTGATGATCTTAAGGGTCTTTTCCAACCTCAATGATTCCATGTATCATTGCTGCATATAAGGACTAATTTGGGCTTTCTAGAAAATATACATACTACTTAAAAATATTTAAGAAATAAATCCATCATGGTCAATTATTTTAAATCAGTAGCAATAGTAAAGATTTATAAACATTTTTGAAAGAGCACGAGAGTGCCTGGGACCAGTGTAAGACAGTGCATTCTTGGCTTTCTGATAGTAAGTACTCCTAGACCAAAAATTCGTTTATGTGAACGTCACACCTTAGTAGGCATTTTGGCGGCAGTTGTCTCTAGGAACTTCTGCTTTTCAGAAGGTGATATGACTGACAACAAATTACTGCTATTTAAATTATATATTAAAAAAGAGATGATTCTTTAGGAGGAATGCAACTGTTAAAACCGGCATTTTGTTTTTAAATATTTTCATGGAAATCCAGTAATCATTCTGGCCTTGTAGAATGCAAACTTCCCTACACTGGATTTGCTCACAGGTGGTGTGAGGTGAGTTTCCATAAACTCTGTTTGCAGAAAACTCCAGCCCTCACTAGTATGGGCCACCTGTTTTTGTTGATAAAGAAACTTACACTTTTCGTACTGCATCCTTGGTCTTTCTGGGGACCTGCTAACCAGGGACGCGTTTTATACGGAGGAATACACCAGCAAAGTGGTGCCTATCTCTAGTTACTTATCTCTAGTGGCTGTTTCATAGGGCTAATGCTATGTGGAAGTGAAGCAACGTCTGTTTAAATGGGCATCATGAAAGCATCCTTTCAGAGCAGTAATGTGTATATATGTATATAGCTAGGACTTCCCAGTGCTGGCAAAATATTGATTTTTGTCTGCATTTCGATTAACTTCTGTTATAATTTAGACCACAGGATTAGTGTGCTCATTTGTACCATCAGCCTGCAACAAGTGGGATCAACAAATAGTATGGAAGAGTGGGTTTTATACATGAATAGCCATTTATGCATTTGGCATAATAACGTTTGCGTATTAAGGTTTTTTACGCACTTATTTTCAAACCTACAGAATTGACTGTTTCCAAGTAAATGATGCAGTGCTCAGTCTCATTGACTACTGACTCCCTGCTTTGCTTCCATGGAAAGCAAGCTCCATTAAACACCTAATGGTGTCATGGAAAGCAGAGGTAAAACCAGGCTGATAGGAGGTGTTCTCTTCTTGACTGCACAAACCACATTAGCTTCAGTGCATATAATAAAGTTGGCTAGGGTATTCTATCATCTATTTACTCTATCTGTGTTTTAAGCAATGACTTTATGGCGCTATTCAGTAAGAAATGAATATACATAACGCATCAATTAGTGGTCTGCATGTAGCTGTAAGATAAGGGGTGTAATTACTAGAGAAGCTGGATCACCTATCTATAACAACATTTTCTAGTTTTACATGCAACGAGGGAGAAGCAATATTTACAGCCATCCATTCTTTAAGAAAATAAAATGGTTGCAAGTCAGTAGTCAGGTACAGTATTGGTTGGGATGTTAAGGAAAGGAGAGAAGGTATCACATACTGTTAGCTCATATTCTTCCAACTACTTTTTAAAGGGATTTATAAGTGGTCAAAGACTGAAACAATAAGTTTCAAATTACTTTGCTAAAATGAAAAGGCTGGGTTTAGTAGTGATACAATAGCCAAACTGTATTGCTTCTCGTCTTCCAAGAGCAAGCTGGGTGTTCTGGTTTTGTTTAGCAAGGGGGGGCCTAAGGTGGCAGCTTCTGTAGGAAACTGCTAGAAGTCGCTCCCCTTTGTTCAGTGGACTCGGCCGGGCCTAGGGCGGACCTGCTGCTGGCAAAGGCCAAGCCAATTGGTAGCAGAATGTTCTGTGATAACGCCTCTGCGATAACGTATTTAAGAAGGGGAAAAACAGGAAGAGGAGGGAGGAGAAGATGTGAAGCCAGCTGAGCGGGGGCAGAAAGGGGGAGGCGCGAGCCTTGTGGGCCTTGCAGGCCTCCCCCTCTGGCCCCCGCCGGGCAGCCGACTGGGCCCAACTTGGGCCTGGCCTGGCTGCAAGAAGTGGAGAGG
>WHYT01017306.1:366545-392926 GCA_009806455.1 Tetrax tetrax
TTTCTGTCCTTAAATTATTTTTGCAATTTCCTAAGAAATTATTTTAGCAGGGAAAATGTCTCACCTGGTCATGTGGATGTGCATTGCGTGATAACACATCTGGTTGTACTGGGTTATTTGCCATTGCCAGGGGAGAGTGAACATTAACGTGAGAGTGACAAAGGAGCAGCTTTGTTTAGACACCTGCAAGTCTCTGTCATAGTGGCTCGTAGGTTGGGTGGACTCCCAGTTGAGGCAAATAGAACATCCAGGATGTACTTTTCTTTCTCTTTTTTTCCCCTACACTCTGAAGCTGTAATTGTTTATCTGATGGAGTCACCAGGAGAGCTCTTTATTAATGAAGACCTGTTAGGTCACTGTAGTGGTACCACCTGATCAGACCAGCATTGACAGAATGGGAGGTACGAATGAGCTGTGATAACCCCCATACATATCTGTGATATTAACGTGATTATCTGTGCTATTTTTTTTACATCTCTTACGTATTTTTTTTTTCTGCATCTAGAGAAGTCCTGTGAAGACAACAGACGAAGTTGTCCTGAAATATAGTTAAAAGTTATACCTTGTCTACTCATACTGTGTTGAAGTAATTTCTGATCCAGGATTCTGGTGTATGTATAAATCAAGGGGGAAAAAAAAAAAATCAAACAAATGAAAAAAACCAACCAAACAAAAATCCTCAAACCCAGAAACTGTAGTTTCACAGGAGAAGAGAGCGAGCCCTGATGCACTTGCTCCCCTCCCTGTGGGTGAGTTATTTCATACGCTCTCCTTTCCTAAACTCCTCTAATGGTGTCAGATGTCCGCGTGACCTCTAACAGATGGCTGTGCACAAACTGCTCCTCTTGGGCTCTAATGCACTTTCTTCAATATCTGAAATGCATTTCTTAACATGCTGTGTCATAATTTAGGGGTTGCTTTATTTCTTTCCTTCTTAAAACCAGAAAACAAGTGCATTTAACCACGAAAGCGGGTACAAATATATTCCTGTTAGTGGATAATAATGAAAAGATTAATGTGCTGTTACTATTTATTCAAGTACTGCATTGCTTGTGACTGACTACAATGGATGAGACCTTCTTTCTGCCTCATTAAATAAGTTAATCATGTAAATCAGGAGAAAAAAAAACATTTAGGATAGTGTGAGTACATGTTGAGCATCAGATAAGCACTTTTTACCACCATGTATTAAGGGAGATTTGACAACATACAGGTATCCCAGCCACAAAACATTAACATTAGTCTTCTGTTATCTCTAAAGTAAATGAAAACAAAATTAAAAGGTCAAACTGGTGCATGTTTCAATCAGGACTACATGGCCACCGACTGGAATTTCTTTCAGAGAAAGAAAGGAACTGTAAAGGGAATGGAAGTTCTTGAAGAAGGCAAATTAGAATGGACATTCCAATATATTCAGAAAATAAAACTATTTTGTGGCTTTTAAACTGTACATCAAAAGTATAGTTCATTTTCTATAAAGTAGCATTTACTAAAACTTATAGGTATTGCTTTTTTGGTTTACTGAAAAACATGCACCAATTTGTATTATAGGTTTGAAGCCAAAAGAATGAAAATATAAATTAGGACGTAATCTTGACAACCTGAGAAGGAACAGAAATAAAACTTTGTAGATTAAACTAGCAATGCAACTCTCAGGATTACAAGACAGAATTAGTGAAAACCCCACCTTATCTGAACATTTGTCCAAAACAGTTTTTAAGCCAAAGCTGAGCTGCTGAGACTCAAGAAACTTCAGGTTCTGATATGTGATTTTTCAATAAGACTGAGTGCTTGCATTTGGTGATTGCAGATGGAATGGAAGAATAGATTCCAAACATTACTTTTTTTTTTTTTTTTTTTTTTTTTTTGTTTTTAACTCTCTAAACTCAATAATTGCTAGAATTATCATTTTTGTCATCACTGGATTTTTAATGCAGAGATTTCAGATAAATAAGTCCTGATGACTGGACACTTTAACTCCAACTCAAGAATAAAGTGGCCATGTAGATAATTGTTAGAAGTTGGATTAAAAGATACAGAAGTTTTGCAAAAGTACTGTCTGCCTTCCTTGGTTTTGAATTAAAAAATAAAGTAAAATCCATTATCTTTTTTTAGAGATGGTAGCAATGACAGGGGAAGCAAACAAGGAAGCCTGCAAAAGGATATTGAGAAAATGCCAACACTTTATTGGTTGGAAGGAAATGAGTATGGATCTACTGTGAAACTTATTGAAATCAATGAAAGATACTCATTGGTTTCAGTGATATTTAGGTAAGGCTTGGTGTGAGCTTAAGGTAGTGTTACATAGTTAGGCTCCTGACTGCTCTTTAGCCCAGTAAATTGTACTGTACTTAATTGTTGGAACAAAACAGAGATTTAAAACAAAGTTAAAAATAGGTTATGCCTTTGGAATAGACTTAATCTACATTTCAAATCAGAATTACCTATTTTTAGGATCAAAATGTCTTATTCCACTTCTAAATGACACTGTAGCATCTAGCATTTGGCTTTTTAAAAAAAAAAAAAAGTCAAATGCATATACAAGTTTAATATTTAAACTTTATATAAAATTGTCATTTATTTTCAACCCACATTTTAATGCATTTCAATTTCAAAACAGTAAGAGATCTAAATGAATTGTGCCAGAGAAAATTGGCATCCTAGATTCAACTTGATAAACCCCTTTATTATGATTGTCTCAGTTTGGCCTGGATATGTTGGATTTGGGGAAGTTTTTATTTTGTAACATTCAGCTGCAATGCGGGAAAAGTCAAAAGTAGCAACAGAGATTGCCAACTGGGGCCAACCAAGTATCAACTCACTTTCCATTTTGGCTGCGATCAGATAAATCCTTTTTTCTTAATCTAATTTTGCTGGGGTTTGGATTTGTCCTAGAAGAGGACCTATAACCGATATAAATATGAGGTGAGATTGTATAATAGCTGCTGTCCTGACAATATTTTTACTCAAGGTGATAGAAAACTAGCCAGAATGCCTCAACTTATGACATTTATACTATTATATGCAGAAATGTTTTCAGGACAGTGGCTGACATTTTGACATTCCTGAAACTAATCCTTAGCTGTATTTCATCCCTAGTGACTTTCATTGTACTGATAATTGAAATAATATACAACTTTATTTTTTACACTAAAAATAGATACAGATTTGATTATTTTTTTCCTACTATTGTCTTGTAGCAGTGCAAGCCGTAATACAATATATGGCTCACAATGACAAAAAATTGTTTTCAATTTGGTAAGTCGTTTTCAATTGAAAATATAATGCATTCCCACACAAGACATATTGCAGTATGGCAGACTGTAAGTATTTGGGAAGACCTACTGTATTTGAAGCAACATAATTAATACTCTTTGTTCATGATAGGCAAATAAACAACCAAGGTCTTTTTCAGTGATAGATAGCATCTTTATTAAAGAATTAATCTAGATCTCATACCAGGATCTATCTAAGAGATAAATCAGGGTCTTGTGGTTCCATTTACGGTTCCTTTTACAATCTAAGTGTAAAGTTTACTGCCATAGAGCCCAATAATTAATTTTTGAGGAATGCCAAGCCCCGTTCTCCCTTTTCTCTATATTCACTGCAAGTAGAGACACATTTAGTTCACAATAACATCACTGATTTGCTCTGTCCTTAGCAGGTAGTTTAAGTTCTGACTGTCTAACGTTAATTATATACCTTTATCAAGAATGTTGAAGTTCTGCTGATAAAATGTATTTATGTATGCTAAGTATTTAATTTCTTCAACTTACATGCAAAGTCAAGGTTGTCCTGTCAGAGAGCTCCTATGCCAGGGACCTCTGCACTTGTTCTCCTGAGATGGTCAAGTTTGGAATAACAGAGGGACTGCATAAAAGCCATAGTGATTTATTAGCTCATGTTTGGGCATGATGGGCCTAAATAATCTATTACAGCTATTTGGTAGATGCCGTGATCTGTGAAAACTTACCTGAGCACCTGTGACGAACATCTGTTTTGCCTAGTCAACAGTTTCCTGTGCGTATGATACTTAGGACCTCCAAAGGCTTTTTCCTTACCTGACTTAATTGCAAGATGAGCCATTAGAACGCAGGGGAGGTATAGTCAAAGCTGTACTTCACCTTTCATTGATTAATAGGGGATCAAACTAAGGGACTATGTCAGATCATTGTGTACATGCATAGAGGGTGAAGTATAATCAATAGATAGCTTGCAAAATCCTTTGGGGCACTCATGAAAGTTCTTATATGCCTCACTTTCTAGGTCCTCACTTGGGATAAGGGTTGTAGGTTGTTTGGACTTTATTGTATTTATTATATTTGGCTGTGAGCAGACTATTAGATTAATTACTTAAGACCTTACTGATGTTTTAATGCTTTGATATGTAACGAATTAGCTGAAGATGTCATTTAAGGAATCATCAGAGATACAGGAGATAGCTGCTACTGAAAGGCCACATCAACAGTTGTTTAAGATTTTCAGCAAATGCATGTAGATACATCTGCAGGGATTACACTCCTTGGATTGGAAAGTTTCCAGGACAAACATAGCTACGTTCTAGCTTTTAAAAATTATATTAGCAGTAGTACTTTAGTGAAAACTGAGAGTTTAGAAAGCATCTGAGAAGCTTGTTTACAAGAGTCTTAGATGCTTCTGCTCATTAGGGAATGCCAATATAGAAGTTCTGTCTCTTATTGTTCTATAAAGATTGCGGATACATCAAGGAGGAGATGGATTTTTGGAGCATTAACAGCGGTGGAAAATCTGCAGTCTGCATAATCTCTTCAATATACATACCATCTTCCACTGCTTACTCTGGGACCTTGAAAGAAGAAAGGCCTAAAAAAAGATAAAATCTCTTTTATGGAGAGAGTTTTTATTTATATTTTGTTTATATTTAGTTTTGGGAAGGCAGTGAGCTAGTGAATAGTGTAACTAATCTGGCAACTGTGAAGTAAATTGTAATATAAGGTGTTTTTCAGCAGAGATAAGGGAATAAAAATTTGATTCTATATAGCCAAGCTAAGTTACTTTCCAATAATATGAACATCAGATAACATTTTTAATTTGAAAAGGTTTATTGTTCTCAAAAACTAATGGCTTTTATGATTTTTATTTTGACATCAAACAAAATGAGGCCCAGATTTCTGAAATGAACAAGTGGACTCTGGGATAATCCAAGTTAAAGATCACTTGTGATCTGAGTTAAGACATGGAGCAGTATGTTATTTTTAAACCACCCGTTTCTGTTTTTTACACATTTTACCAAGATAGAACCTTGGTCAAATTTCTTGCAGCTCAGAGATGTTTCTCTAGTCCTTTTCTCATCCTCTGGATCATCCTACAGCTCCTTGAGGAATTACAAAAATACAGTGACCCAAATCCTGTGCTGCAGCCGAGGTAGCAGCAAACATAGCTCCTTTTGTTCTGGGTTTGACTTTAAACAGGGGGCATCACAATCTTGAGACAGCTCAGGTCTCACATAACACCAGCTTCAGCTGAAGAGGCTCTGGAGTATTCCTCACTGGAGATCTTTAAAGACAGATTAGGCAGGAATTATGTGCATGTAGTTGATCATGTTGCAAGTCTGAGGTGTGTCCTAGATCAGTGTTTTCTTTTTTCCCCCCATCAATTTTTTTATGGGTTTATAACTGAAGTTAGTACCCTTTAATAACTTCCTCTAATCAACTACATACTTTTCTCATATTTATTTAACTTGATTATGATTTTAGTGTATATTTTTAAGCTGTGGGAGCTCAGAAATAATAAATCATTGCAGGGTGGGTGCTGGCAGAGTTTTAAGGGGACTGTCACCATGGCTAGCACTCTCAGCCCAAGCAGCTGCTTGCAGATTCAGACACCGAAGCACCTTAGAGAGAGGAAAAAATCTATGAGGTTTTCCTGATAGAGGACATAGGAAAATCAGCAGTTTTAAAAAATATGATTCTTTCCTTCTGTGCGTGTTTTTTCTCCCAGTTAGTTGCCATAGGGCCTTCCTTTATTTCCAGCATGAAGATGAAAAGCAGTAGAGAGGAGGTCAAAGGAAGATGATAGCAGGTATAGCCACACATACCATTAATATCTGAACGGCTCTGTTCTCCTCTGTTACTATGTCCTGCTTGATGCAAAGGAAGGAGACATGGACATTCAGGGAGCTGATTGGCATGGTGGGTTGTGTGCTTTGTCACATGCTCCTCCTTGACCTCATTCCGGAGTGTCTCTGTGGCAGTGGGACTGGAGAGTCCATCCGTCCACTGTGCCTTAGAAGAGCCTAAAAAAGGTGGAAGAAGCCCTTGTCAAATGAAACACTAGAGGAGCTATTAGTTCATCCAGTCCTATGGAGCATCTGTGCTCCAGACAGACTTTCATTGCACTCTGTAGTGAGGGAGCTGCCAGGTTAGAGAGGCAGCATCACATCTCGCACGCTGCTCCTCAGCCATGGCACTGTCTGCAGAACCGTTTGCAGTTGTTGGTGTGTTCTCTCACTCCTAGGGCCATGACCTGGAGCAATCCAAAGGAGGAGGAAAAAAACCAAACCAAACCATAAATGATATTTGGGAAGTAAGTAGCATGTTGTCTATCGTAAGCTAATTTGTTTCCTTTGGCTGTCACCTCCTGAAACCATAAAATCCGTGCTTCTATACCACTGAGTGCACAAAAAATATCTACTTCCTTTCCTTTGGAGATTATTCCTCAAAACAGCATCCTATTTATCATAGTCTGACTCTTTTCATAGAATCATAGAATATAAAAGTGAGACCACACCAACAACACTTTCTCTTTCTATGCCTTTGGGTTTTTGTGCCATTTATTAAAAACATCCTTTTCTCCCTGATAACACATGTGATGAGTAATTTCAAATTCATGTATAGAATATCACAAGTTGTCTGAGTTCACATCTGCTGAGTGAGCATCAGGAGTTTTTGTACTTCACCTTGATTTTGCAATAGCATTGACCAAATTCAGTGGGTTGGTGTTTCAAAGGCCTTACCTGGATGAGGCAATGCCTTGCTCACTTAGTATGTATGGCAACTCTTCTGCTTCCCGGTGATAAATGATCTCAGCATATTGAAATATAGGTGAATTAGAAAAATAATGAACCTTCTGTTTTCTGAGAATTTGGAATTTAAATGAAAGGCTGTATGGTACAAAAGTGATATGCTGTAAAACCTTGCTGTACTGAAACCAGAGAGCACTGGAGCTGGAATAAGATTACACACATGGGTATTTTTAATAAGTTCAATAGTGTGTTTCCCTGCCTGTTTGAGAAAATAGATATCTTTCTTTTCTTTCAGAGCACCTTGCTTACATTACTTGGAATAAGGTATGTCATAGCTCAAGCAACGTTATCTTAAATCAAGGAAGTAATAGCCTTTTCTTCTAAATTTAAAAAAATTACTAATGCAAAAGTATTCCTGATGAAAACTAGTTCAACTAAACCAAAATCAGCAAATCACACCTGTCCAACGTGGCATTTAAAATGTTATATGCCCAAATTGCAGTTCACCCAGATCATCATTCTGCAACAGGTTTTTTTTTTTTTTGGAGTCAACCTGGCGTGCAGGCAGTGTTCCTTTTCTGTTGCAATAGGGTTTTGCAGAAGCACAGGATCCATCTGCTTGAGACTTACTGTAGCAGCACGGCCGTGTGTAATGTTAGTGCAAAGTGTAAATAATACATTAGTATGCAGCATAACAGGCATTAACAGTGGAACTGGACAAGCCAGGTGGTGTCAGTCCAAAGGAGAAAGACGACTTTCGTAGTGGTGAAGGCTAGCAAATAATAGTTTCTTCCAGATTAGCATTAAAAAAAGCATTACATTATTTGGATTAAATAAAATGACTACAATTCTTTTGTAGGAAGCTACTTTAATTGCTGTTTTTCTTTCCATAAGTCACTGCATAAATCATATCTTCTCTATAAATTCTCCTTGTTTTTGGCTTTGCCTCCTGGGGTTTTAATTTATCAGACTTGTCATTTCTTGAATATTATCACAGATTGAAATGTACAGTAGACACCTGGAGGCTTTTACTTTTTTCCATCCTTGGGCATTGTAGAAATAGGACCATCTGGCCTGTAGGTCTGGAAGCATCAACATTCACTCATTAAATGTGTCTGAAGCCCTCACTTTCAATCTGCCTCATTTAGCTACCTTAGGACTGTAGTTAGGTGGTCTGTTGTTTTCACCTGTTGTTTACAAGTAGTTTAAATGTGTACTCCAAACTAGAGGCAAACATCTCCCATACCCACCTCCATCTTTCCTTTTCGTTACCGCTTGGCTATTCCTGGAATGAGAATCCAGTGGTAAAGAATATGATGGTATTTCTAAAATTTCTCTTAGTGCTTCAGAGACGATTTTCAAATACGAAGCCTGAAGAGGACCCTGCTGGGTTATCTAGTGGGTGCTTCTCATAACACAAACAGCAGTGAAGTGTCTGCTTCCAGTAACAACTGCTGCTAAAAATCCCTGAGGAATGAACCGTGCAAACCTTTGCCACGTCAAAGAGCGCTCAGGTGCCTCTGCGTTACCTGCCAGGCGTGGAAAAAAGAGTTCAAAGGAGAGAGCTCAGCTCTCTAGTTGTTTCTGGGAAGGAGCACAATTTTCACACGGGGAGGGAAAACGTGTTCTAGTTGTGAACTAGCTGAAGACTGTCATCTTGCAGAGGATCCCTGGGAGAAGTCAGACCCCAGAAAGGAGCCTTGTTTTGATTATTAGCAGCGACTTTATCTGCCTGTCAGGAGATGGTGACAAGCTGTAAAACCCTCTTCTATTTTGTACAGGCTGGAAGAGTTGACAGCAGCTTATTGTCAACTCAGCAATGATGTAATTCTGAGCGACTCTCTGAGCAACCTGATCTAGTCTGGGATGTCCCTGCTCTTTGCAGGGGGGTTGGACTGGATGACCTTTGAAGGTCACTTCCAACTCTAACCATTCTATGATTCTAATTGTGCTGTCTTGCTAATTTATTTTTTTTTCTTCTCCCTGTAGTTAATAAATACCTTTTAAAACTTTTTAGTAAAACTTTAGAGTGTGAAATTCCAAACAGAATACCAAAACCACTAGCTTTTCTTGGGAATGTATCCCCTCAAGTGAATGACTCTGTGTTCAATTACAAGAGCAATTGTTAAAACAAACAAACAAACAAAAAACCAAAACCATACCAAAAAAAAAAAAAAAAAGCCTGAAAATGTGCTGCTATGATATAAGCATAAATAAGGATTTAGCTTAATCTGGAGACCCTTAGGTTCAATGGGAAGTTTCAGTAGGAGCTTCTCTACAACATAGGTCAGAGCACACTTACTGAGGTGAGGTTTATATTTTCAATGCAGTTAGAGTGCTGAAGATGCCAAGTGCTACATCTTGAGTCTGACCTATGTGCGAGATGCTGGAAGGTGAGGAGACACGCTGAATTGCATGCAGCTGAAGTTACACGAGTGTGTATGTCTGCTAAGGACTGAGCTGATAATTTCTAATTAGCATTTTTAGACTATTTTTTTTAACCTTCACTTTTACTGCCTATGATTAAAAGTTGTGCTCACCCTGCACAGATTGCTTTCCACAGTGACTGCAGCAGTTCATTGGCTCGTTTCTGTATCACTCCACCTTACTGGTGCCTTCAAGGTTTAATTTATCATAGGTAAAGCAAATTTGTACACGTGAATTTGCACAAATAAGATTTGAAGGCTGTGATTCACAGCCACAGTAGTAACTTTAATAACTAGGAATACTTAGAGAGTCAAAATAAATATTGGTATTCTCTTCTTTTCCTCATTTTGCCTGAAATGTATGCAGGTCTATCATTTACTCAGAATAAACGTAGATCTACTAAAGCTTCACAAGCCTTTCCTGTCTGTTTGCATACTTCAGGTCTGTTTTGATATAATTTCTCGTTGATTATCCCATTTTCACTGTAGGGAGATAGCTCTCAATATTAGCATTTGATGAGATGGTTCCAGCAGAAGGTAAAATGCACTATGATGGTATGGAATAAGGATTATTGTATTTAGTTTTTGAAGTTGTTAGCAAGTGTGGATCTATTCATGCACCTTTTGTCATAAAACTCAGAAGTGTGGGAGAAGGTGAGTTGGGGAGTTTTACCTCCATCTTGCTCCTCAGCAACAGCATGAAATGCCCTCTGGGTCAGTTCTGTAGGCTGTGCCTAGGCAGGTTCCACTGCTATTCCTCAAAAGTGTTCTCGGCATGACATCTGGTGCTTATTAGCCCGTGTGAAAATATCTGTGCCCTCCAGCAGCGAGATTTGACTTCTCCATTCTCTGAAGAAGGCCACAAGCACAAAGGATGCTGTGCCCTTCAGCCTCACACAGACTGACTGTGGTTCATGCCAGTTCTCATATGAGCAGAAAAAGTAGGAATGTGTGGTGGGCTTTGTCAGTTTACCTAGAAATATTATTTGGCAGTAATTGCTCAGCCTGAGTCAACAGTCTCTTCCTGATCATTCTGCCTTTTGCTGCTGTTGTACACCCACTGTTTTCTCTGGTGTAACCTGTTTCCATTGCAAGGATGTGTATGACACCTGACATGCAAGTGCTCAGCGGAGAGGTCACTGGGGGATGATGTGTACAGGAGGAGGGTGGTGGTGAAAAGGTGTCCCTTCTCCTCTGTCCTCTACTTCCAGCTTCAGTTGAAGTCTTTCTTTAAGCTGCCTCTTTGTACAAGCAGTACCTGTGCCGACTCACAGATTGTGTTTGTATTTTATCCTCCTTGTCTAGTGAGCCATACCATAGCTTGCTCTGGGAAGGGGAGAAGCAAGCACTTCTGCGGAGAAAGAATTCCTTCTCCACAATCACAGCTGCTCACTGTTGTGGCAGACAAGCCTTTGAACAAATTAAACAGGAGATTGTTCATGCAGTAGCCCTTAGCCCCCCGCCCCCCCCAGCCAAACCACAACACTCTAGCTCCCAAATTTTCGACTTAGCAATTTGAAAGGCTCAGCTGACAGGGATGTGGAGTTATTTCTTCTCCCCTTCTACCATTATTAGTATTTGGTTTCTGTCTGTTCTTCCAAGCTGAACTTCACCAGGCAGGGTGCAACGTTGGTGCTTTCTCCCAACCCGTAGGTAAGCCACTTCACGAGACGCGTGTATCACCTGCTGCCAGAGCTCACAGGAAGATCCCCAGCAGATCAAAGCAATGAGCTGAACAAAAGCAGTCATTTAATCCCTGTGCTATCCTCGAGGGCTTCCATTTCATAAAATGCATTTTGGTCTCTGTTATGATGATTTGGTACAGGCACCTCAGGCAGCAACAGTGGGGGAAAATGACTGAAATAGAAACCAGGAGCAAAATACCTGCATCAGAGTTCTACCAGTCTCTCCTTTCCAAGTGTTTGACTGGAGTTTGAAAATGAAGGGATATAACTAATTTACCGAATTCCTAATTTCAAATAGTTACAAGAAATAATAATTTATTGAAGTAATGCATGAATGTATATTTATATGGTTCAATCAGAAAGATTCATAGTTGGTTAGAGATAAAGCATCAGCACTGATCTCTAAACAGGAGATTGCACTAACAGAATCTGTTTTATGAAAGGTAAAACTGAGGCATAAAATGATGCATGTGCCTCCGTGCAAACTTCCATCAGCCATAACCACTGTGCCTGGGACACGCAGAGCTTGGTCTGCTGGCGCTGTGCAGCCTTGAAGTGTTCAAGGTGTGATAGACTGAGGTAAACTCAGTATTGAGTCCATTTGCACATGAGCAGTCGCATTCCCAAATACCTTAAAGCTGACAGATTGCTGCTAAAATAGCAAACTTGCCTTCTTGAGCCTGTGAGGTTGGGGATTTGCCTGGAAAGCCTGACAAAAAAAAAACCTTTTTGAATTTTGCATGTTCTTTTTTTCTGCATCAGACTTGATTCTGCTGTCTCATAGTTACTCCACAGAAAACTGCACCAAAATAATTTTAATTACATCAATGTGTATCTAGCATGAGAACAGAAGTGTGATTCTTACAAAGGAAGCATTGTTTTAGCTTTAAATCAATTCAAAATTAACAGTAATACATAATAATACACAATTTTTTTTTTTTTTGGCAACTTGTTACTGTAAATGTGCATGATTTTAAAGCATGCTTTTAGCAGCTGCTTAGTTTACCATATATGAGTAAACAAGGTTAAATAAGCACAAACATTATCTGAACTTTTATTCTTACTGTAGGAAATATCTGAAATACAGTGAGCAACTGTACTGGGCTCATTTAGTCTTCCAGGCAATAATGCAGGCTGACTGCTGAAACCATTCATTATATTGCAAACTGTTTTGTGTATGCTTCATCCAGCTTCAGCTGAGAAAAAAACCCCAGAACCTGGTAGCCTGCTTCCCATACAAAAGGGTGAGTTAGCAGTTACTGTGCTAGTGCCAAGTTACACCAGCCTGAACCTGGCGAGGGTGGGGAGAAGAGAGCGTTCTCTGTTCACTCGTCCTTCATGAATGTGAGCGAGTATCTTGCTCTGTTTTCAAACAGAGAACGAAAAATGCACAGTTCACTGTGAATCTGCAAAACCGTATGAAGTGAAAACTGCCAGTTTCTGCTCGCAGTACCAACGAGCTAAAGCTCCAATGAACGTTAAGCCTGAGAATTCAAGGAATGACACGCCTGCTCGTTGCTATACAGGAAGAACTAAGCCGGGGTACGTTAATTAGCATTAATCACAGACAAATTATTCTGTCTGATACAAACATGGATAGCAAATAGCAAATACTGGAAGCTCTCATTAAAAGTTAAATCATTTGATAGTGGTTTTCAAAGATAATTTGTGGTATACAGGTAAAAACAAAGCAGGGTTAGACATCTGCTAGTCCTCCTGACTATGAGTAGGTGTCCAAAAGCTGCCCTACAGCACAGATACAATTTTTATGGATCCAATAGACTTAGCATCTACACTTCCTAACATTGCAAATTTCAACAAAACTTTTTCATACGATACAAAGTTGATATCATGAATGCTTTACAATGGGACACAGCTTATTGCAGTGTGTATAAATGCTGATAGCACTGACTTATATCCTGTGCAATCTGAAATGTGATTAACATTTTAAGCTAATATCCAAATCAAGTTGTTATTTTTATAACCTATCAAATGAAAATTATGAGGCTCTTAAAAAACCCCTCAACAATAGACTCATAAAGGGGATAATGAGAGAGACATTAGGTGTTTATAAAAGATAGTATCTCATGCAAATTTGACATTACATGTCTTACTGCATGTTATTAGATGTTCATTAGCTATGCAAATATTATTCACTTTTTGTAAATGTCTGCTCTTCAGTCAGCATAAAGAAATGTGAGCTTCAGTGCTATGTTTTAGCATTTTTTTTATATTAATCCTTATTTCCAATGTACTACTTTAAGGTGGCAATCGGTTGTTTTAATGCCTACTAAATATATATAAAATGCCTATATAAAATGCCTAAGATTATAATAACAATGCATGATAGAGTTGGTTCATAATTTCTAAAATTGTTGTCTATTCATATTTTTCATAGTAATAGCACAAATATATCTGAGACTTAAAGTACCTGTAGTTTGGTTGGCATGAGGAAGACATAACATGGACATCTTTAATTCAATGAGATTCAACAAGACAATGCATTTAGGGGTAGCTTTCAATAGTTTTTTTCAGCTGTGGTAAATATACAATGTGCCATTCTTATTAAGTGAAAATTGACATGGCTAGGTAGCGTGATCTGGAAGAGAATCAGATATGAATTTTCTCAAGACTGAATAGACCTAGAAATTTAAGTCCTGTTTTCAAATATGGTTGCCAGTGTACAGGGGAGGCAGGATTCCCAGAGCTTTTGGGTCATCAAAAGCAGTCTTCTGCTGTGGTGTGCGAATATATCTTATAATACTTTTAATAAACTAAATAAATCCTATCTACAAACTGTTCTGTTTTTTTTTTTTTTTTTGGCCCAGCTACTCCTCCTGGGAGGCTATTCTACAACCTCTTTTGTCTGATCGAAATCATCCTCTAATGTCCTGCCTAAATATATTCAAGGCAATTTATACCTATTTGTTCCTGTGCCAGTATTATCCTTTAGCTTAAAAAAAATGTCTTTTTCCCTCCTGGTGTGTCCCTGAAGTGTTTTCTAAGACTGATCACACTTCTTCCCAGCCCTTGTTTAGTTAGGCTAAACAAACCAGGCTGTTTTAGCCTTTTCTCTTAGGACTGAAGACTTTCCCCTGATTATGATACCTCTCTGCAGGTTTTAATTCTTTATATTTTAACACAGGTGAACAGAATTTTTCAGGGCCTTCAAGACAAGCACTAGTACCTTGTATAACGCTGGTTAGTCCTGGCCACGCCTTCTTGGCAATCTCTCTCTGCCCATGCAAGAAATTACTTTTTTTCCTTTTCCCTACTTCCAGTATAGCTGGCAAGTGCTTGATCCTTTGCCTGCTATGCAATTTCTAACTTTAGGATGCTCAGTTCAACTGAAATTCTTGCTACTTGTGAAATGCATGGCCTTGTACTCAGTAGTATCAAATTACTTTGAGGACCCATGCTCCTGTTTTCACTTATACCATTCTTCTTGTGTGATATCCTAATTCACTTACATATCAATGGCATTGTAAAATTTGTGTCGTCAGCACACTCTGTGAGGATTTCTCTACCTGTGCAAACTGCACGCCTCCCGGCACTACTGCCGCCTTTGCTGTACGACTGTCTCCAGGGTTCTGCCATGTGCGACCGCCATTCAGGAACTCCACCGCGCCATTGAAAGCCAATTTTAACAAAATTGCCTTCTGTTTGTTCCAGAGCACGCAGAAACTCCAGATCAGAGTCTGTTTCAGTGACGCATGCTCTTGGTGTAAATTAGTGGTATAGCGTAATATGGGACAATGTGACTGGCTTCGGCGCATTTATAGAGCGCTGGAAATCTGCATGCAAGTTTGGGCTGGGACCTCTCCTCCTTGTGTGCACCTTGCCAGCCTGCTTCCAGGAGAGGGGCTGCTGCTTGAGACAGGGCTTTGTAAATCCCGTGATCCTGAAGTTCCAGCCACGCTTTGGCCAGGCAGTGTACTTTAAACGGCAGCTGTACCGAGCAACGGGCAAGTAACTGAAAGAAAAGCAAATGTGTTAACTAGCAGAGAACATAGGCTGTGCCTGATCGCCAGGTATTTCAGACTGTAGCACAGAGTTCCCTTTCTTTAAGAAACAGCCTTGTATTATATTTTATTCATACTGGTATTCCTTACGCCATTGCCTTGTGTGATTCCTGCTGTGTACAGATGTGAATATAGTGGCTTTCAATTCACCTGACTGCTTCACATGTCCTTGAATCAGCAGTCTGCAGTGCACTTAGCAGCATCACCATAGCTATTATTTCCCTACTTCCCAGTGGGCTACCATTCATTTCAATCCCTTCAAAGCCTGCAAGTGCCAAATCTAGAAATTTAACATTCAATTAACACTCTGTTTTGTTCAGGAAGCATTCTACGATCACAATATGCTGCTTGTGTATCTGTATAAGATAGGAGTCCTTTGCTAACACCTTGCTGTAGTCTGTATCACAAAGCACAGCTAAAATGGAGCTGTAATTGAATGTCTTAATAAAGCACAAAGCTGTTGGTAGTTTATCTTAAATTTCAGCATTTCATAATTTAAAGTAGTCCATCTCATGAAACATATTTTTCTTATGCGCTGCTTATGCATGAGAGAATTTCTTTGTCTGCTCTTTTGTTGGTAAAAGTTGCTATTATGACCTGCTCATGAGTTTGTATGATTCGTATGCCTTGACCTTTTTACCAAACACTTATTTTTTTATGGCAAGCTTCCTCTTCCTGTGGGAGGATTTAGGATCCCTAATATCTGTGTCTAAAATATAAAGGATGGTGGTGTCTTTGAGTTAAAAGGAGCTTCAGAAAGTCTCAGACAAAAACTTCAGCAGTTGTCCAAAGTTGAGTTACTGCCTGTTTGGGGTTCATAAATATTAGGAACAAGCATAAGAAATTCCAAGGTAGAGGATGAATTTGGGCTTACTCGGAGTGTGAGTACTCTGAGAAGATCAATTCAAGACAAGATCTTTTTCAATTATTTGGGGTTGCTTTGTTTATTTTCCAATTCTTGATTTGCATTTTCTGAACCTCATTTGGTCACTTAAAAGCCTAAAAAATGCTAGATGAGTTTTCTGAGGAAGATGCAGTTCTCAGCTGGGGAGAGCAAACCAGGAGAGAAATCAGGCAATTAACAGGCCTAGGGAAGTGTGAGACGACCAAATTATTTTCCTGTCTAGTCTTGCACCAGAGAGTTATGCATGGCTATGCAAAGCTGCTGCAGTACTACGGGGACTGGTGCAGACTGACGGGGGATTTATTATCTGTTCAGCACAGCTGATTGGGCTGCGGATGTAGGAGAAAAGGGACTTCAGAAAATGATCTCAACATTTCACCTGAGGTTTCGCATTTGCTAGAAGCTTAAATTCAACTGTTAAAAACATTACCATTTTTCCACCTATTCACTCAGAATCTGTCGGTGCCTGTGTAGGCATTCACTGTTCTCTGTCTTGCTAGGTAGTCAGCTAAGATGATGACTGAAGTTTATTAGCTGGCACTGGTGAAATAAATAGGAAGAGCATGTAGTAAAGAATACTGTAAGTACTGCGAGCTGTACAAAGATGGATTGTAGGAAGATGCCCTGAAAGTCCATCAGTTTTTATTCTCCCACCATGTCTCATCTGTTTCTGGATCCAACAAGCAGATAAATGGATCCAGAACACCCAAATGCCTTTCTGAAGTCTTTGAAAAGGAGCAGGATTTACTCTACCTGTTATGATAGTGGTGACTCACAAAGAGTGTTCTCATTTGAAAAGTGCCTTTCCTTTTCCTGCTCCTACACCTTGTCTAATCATAGAATCATAGAATGGTTTGGGTTGGAAGGGACCTTAAAGATCATCTAGTTCCAACCCCCCTGCCACGGGCAGGGACACTTTCCACTAGACCAGCTGATCAAAGCCCCATCTAACCTGGCCTTGAATGTTTCCAGGGATCGGGCATCCCCAGCTTCTCTGGGCAACCTGTTTCTGTGCCTCAGTACCCTCGTAGTGAAGAATTTAATCCTTATATCTAGTCTAAACCTACTCTCTTCCAGTTTAAAGCCATTACCCCTTGGCCTATTACTGCATGCTCTTGTTGAAAGTTCCTCCCCAGTTTTCTTCTGGGCCCCCTTTAGGTACTGGAAGGCCGCTATCAGGTCTCCCTGGAGCCTCCTCTTCTCCAGGCTGAACAGCCCCAACTCTCTCAGCCTGTGCTCATAGGAGAGGTGTTCAGCCCTCTGATCATTTTTGTGGCCCTCGTGGACTTGTTCCAACAAGTCTGTCTCTTTCCTGTGCTGAGAGCTCCAGAGCTGATGCAGTGCTGCAGGTGGGGTCTCACCAGGGCAGAGTAGAGGGGGAGAATCACCTCCCTCGACCTGCTGGCCACACTCCTCTTGATGCAGCCCAGGACGCGGTTGGCCTTCTGGGCCGCAAGGGCGCATTGCCCACTCATGTTGAGCCTCTCGTCCACCAGCACTCCGAAGTCCTTCTCCTCAGGGCTGCTCCAGAAGAGGGATAATATTCCTTCCCCTTGAAATACAGCAGCTCAAATGGCATATTTGTATGAAGATGTTCTGCTCAGTATTCTTGTGACTCTGTCTTTCAAATGTCTCTTTGTATTTATGGCCAAAATTGAGTAACTGAGCATTTTTATTATTTGATGTTCTTTATGTCAGATAATGGAAATTACCTGATTGACTTATTCAACATTGAAATTATATTAAAAAAAAAAATAAATTTGGCACTAGGTTTGTTATATGAATTTTTTTTTTTCTGTCATTTTTCAGTACATTTGTGTGCAACTCTTAGATCTTGTGAAGTTGAGAGATATGTCCTGGCAGGTGACAGGAGATAGGGAAAGTAGCATTAGGGGATTTCAGTACAGGACAAGAGCAGGAATAGCTACTCTGCTTTCTGAATTCTGATGAGGGAAGCTTTCGCTCCCTCTGTCTGAGGTTTCTGCTGATCTTCCTTTGCCACTAAGTTTCCTGTTGCAGATTGGAAAAAAAAAAAAAGATATTGAAAACATTAAAGAATACTAAAAATCTTCCCAAATATGAATGCTATAGACTACGTGAGATAACATTGTATTTAATTGTTTTGTGTCCAAAGTACTTCGATATCAACTGATGGCTGTTCCCCACTTGCTACATGCCTACGTTTGATTTTGAGTTCTAAATGGGTTACCAGTTTTCAGGAATTGAGCGCATTAGCCAGTGAAAGTTTGTGGTTCAAACCCAACTCTAGTGAGAAACTGAGCAGTAATATTTAGTGGTGGCCAGGAACTAAAGAAAAGAGAATTATTATAATAAAAATGTAAAATAAACTCTACAGAACAAAAAGCCTCATTCCGGGCTTAACGATTCTTCCTGACAGGATGAATGTGTTTCCACATCTAAGATATTTGGGCTACACAGCTATGCAAACACTAAAGCTGTAGAACCCCCATGAGATACATCTGTATCTTTGTTTTAAAAAATATTTTAAATCCTCCTCTCTGTCGCATCCTAGTATATTACGAAACATCTGTGGGTGCCCAGAAGAATGCTATTTTACAAGACGTGTGCAGACCTAAGAGATTTTTCCAAATGTACGTGTCAGTATAAAGTAATAGGGCTGGCAAACATCACACCAAATGAAAGATGTATGTATGTAAATATAGATATATAGATATATATATATATTTTTTAAATAAAACTCCCTTACTGAAAAGATCTGCATTGTGTTACCTGCATAGTGGACCTTCTGAAAACACAAGTCCAAATTATAACCACTTAATCCTATTAATATAATGGAGCTGAGAGAAATTCATTGTCATGGAGATCTTGAGTAATGAAATCACATATGAAGTATTTCTTTTTCTTTTGAGTTTTAATTCCAATAACAAGTCTTATTGTAATTTTTAGTTAACACTGTCATATTAGCAAATACAACAAAGCAAGTGGTTCTTGACGGATGAATATAACTCCAGGTATGGTCTGATCATTTCATGGAAATACCTCTTCAATATTTAATTGAACTGACTCATGCTGAACTATTTTGGGTGAATTAAAAAAAAAGACTGATTCAAATTCTGAGTTAATTTATGCAGATTATGATATTTCACTAGTTTTTGTTTTCCTGAGGGAAAATCAAGTATTCCAGACTTCTTACAGCTATAGATTGTTTTTAACAGTATAAATATATTAAGTTATGATATTTTATATGAAAGTTACTGAATTGTAAGATGGAACAAATAAACTAGAAACTAGTCTAGAAGAAACAAAAAAAAATACAAAGTGCTAGAATAACAAACAAACTTCAAGTTGTTTTCACTAGAAACAGGTATAATGCTAATGCATATTTTTAACCAATTTTTAAAATTGAGAATGAAGGACAGAAAGTTCAAGGTAGGTGACAGAAGATGAAAAACACGGGAGAAAAGAACGGAAATGGTGAATGGTCCCTAGGAGCTTTGTAAATTATTTTTATCCAGTGGGGAGGACCAAATGCTACTTTATTGTCGGTGAGAATTCTGAGTTGGGATTCCTTCACTCCTGAGAGCCCTTCTTGTGAGCAGCAGGCCAGGAGCATGCTCACTCACGTAAGTGAAGGCTGTAGCAGTGAAAGACAAGCCAGTGCTGGTTTTTTTACCCTGTTTAGAGGGATATCAGTTACGAAGATAGGCTGGTACAGGTTTCAGCTGTGTCTCTGCAGGTGGCTGGAGCTTTTGGATTTCAGTGTGGACTACCAGTCTACACCTGAAGGTCTTCACAGTCGTTGGTTCTTGCACTATCTATAGCAAAACTGTGTCTTGATACAGGAGCAATTAGTGCACCTATATCTCTGTGTATACAAGGCAAGTGTTTATTTAGCATCCAGCTGGGTTTTACTGTAGTCATTTGGGGTTAGATTCATCTAGTACTGTGGGTTATTTAAATAAGGAGGGTAGATAGGAAGGAAATCATTCCTGTGGAACGATTCTGGAAAGCAGCATTAAAGCAGACTGTAACTACAGAAGTGCTGGATGTGAGCACAGAGTCATGATCAGAGTGTATTTACAAACACAGGAGTCATGCTTTCAAATAACTTTAAGATTCCACAGCAAACTAAATCATTACCATTGTCTTCTCTTTTTAAAATATTACTTCTGTGTGCCAAAAAGCTGAACAAGACTGATCGAAAGAATCCAACTCACATTATTCTTGCCTTAAAGTCTCATTTTGAAAACAGGAGGAATCAAAGACATAAGTGTTACTTCAGTGTTTCTTTTTACTTTGATAAGGCAAAGAGCAAAATGTATTCAACACAGTAATTTCCAGTGTCTAACACATCATGTTAAATCTCAAAAATGAGGAAAGATGGTTTTAAATAGACAAATTGTTAATTGTATTAGAGGTAGGGTATATTCCCAAGTAAAGAAAAAAAAAATCATCTGAAGGTTTGAAATCACCATAATCGCTGCAGTGTGAGAAATATCGGGAAACTTTGAGATTTTATCTGCTCATAGACTCCAGACACCTTACTCAGATGAGTCTGTTTGTTTGGGTTTTTTTAATTTTAAAAACAAACAAGTAAGCAAAGAGGTGCACCATTAACCTATCCCTTTTACCAGCAATTTATTCTCCCCAAGTACAGAAAGAGAATTGTACCCAAAGGAATGAGATTCAGTATTTTATCCACACCCTCATCATTTATGTACTAGAATGGATTAAATGTTAATCTCTTAATAATCCTTAATGAAGCAAGAAAGATCTTCAGAAATTAGCACTGTTTAATTGTCAGATGCCACCTCGAAGGAGATGCTGTTTGTTAGTCAGGGCAGGTCCCAGTCATTGCTGGGTTTGAGAACAGAGTGTTTATTTCTCCAGGCCAAAGCACTGCTGCACCAGCTGGAAACGAGTTGGTTTAACGCCTGCAATAAGGGATACGAGCGATATAAGGCTGTCTATCAGAGACAGGTAAATCAGCAGTTCGGAAGCCATTGATAAGCCGTCTTCATTGTTTGAGAAGTGCGGTCAAGCAAAAAACAACACTTGGGATTCATAAAAGCAATGACATTAAAAGCACAGGAGGTGGACTGGGTGTGTGAATCACAGCCTCTGTGATGTGGAGTCCTCAGGTGTTTGGTGTAAGAGAATGAAGGAAGGGCAGTGATGAGCTGTGGCTCAAGAGCGAGAAGATCTTAAGAGCAGCAGGGATTTAGCAATTAAAAACAAATCAGCAATGACTTTTGTGTTTTTCGTGAACGATATGCTGTTTCTGTTAAAATGCAGTAAGCTTCAGTTGTCTGAGCTCTGAAGTTATAAAAAAAAAAAAAAATAATCTGGAAGTAGCAGACTTGCCAAAATATGTGAAATTGCCTAAAAACTTTTGATAAGTAATGGGAAAAATTCTTAGAGGTAGTCCTAGCAGGAGAAAAAAACTTGTGACTCAGATGTCCATGGTCTCCTTCATTTTCCTTATCAGCCATGGAGACTTTTGCACACAGAATAAGGAATAATAAATCTGTCGCAGAAATAATCTTGAAGGAACACATCAAAAAAAGTCTGTTATGTTTATCTTATTTTTATCTAACCCTGAACAATTTTTTAAAATTGTTCTCTAAAAAAAAGTGTCTGTCTTCAGACTAATTCATGTCGAAACTGAAGGGTTAGCTCTATGATTGCCTGACTTGAAGAAGCTGTTTTCCCAAATGCATTTTGGTAAAAATGGGCAACAGATTTTTGTATTTACAAATGAAAAGGAATTGGAGTCCCTTGGAACTGGCTATGCAACTTCATTATTTTTAAAAAATAAAGCAACACCCAGAGGAATACTCAGGAATACTCCCAAGTCTTCTATCTTCTCAGCCTAACTATAGTAGGAACATTGAAAATATTGCTGCTTCTTCTTAAGAATAAAGAATAATTATAAAATATCCAAAGTACAAATGTAAAGGAAATGTCAATCTATAAACCTTACATCGTTTTATGCCCCCTAAATAGGCACATGAAAACCAAGCACACACAGCAGGGTCTACCTAATACTGAGCATCCCTTGTTATTGCTTTATTATTTTAATATATATTGATATATATTAACATGAGGTATTATTTTCCTTCCTTGGGGATGCATAATGCAGATAGTTAAGTCTAACCGAAACCCTTCTGTCATAACCACAAGTTTCAAAGTCCAGACAGCAGTGGGATATATACAACTGCTTGCCTCTTCATCTCCATCTCTGAAATATCGTTGGCGACTTGGTCTCCCTTTTCTCCGTCTCCTTCCAGATAAACTTCTGACATCTGAACTTTTCATACGTACAGCTAAGTTTACCAGACAGAAGGGTCTCTACCATATATAGCATTTGCTAATTATATTTTTTAAAGATGATGAGTATACTCATGTGACTTCTAATATTTTCACATCTGGTATTTATAAGCCTGAACTTCCTAAATAAACCATACTACAAAATAATGCAGTTCTGGAAATAAAGGAACAGAAAATAATCAAGTAGCAGCTAGGACAATTCAAATCACTTCTATTGGAAAAAGGGAAGTAAGGAAGGAAAAAAAGTAAAGCAGGAAAGTTTCTTAGGAGTGATACTGGTGGAAAAAAAAAAAGTCTATGATAAATGTTATTTGCAAAGGAAAAAAAAAAAGTACTTTTTGTTTGTTCCTTGTTTTACTGAATTGAACAAAGTACTGTTTGTTATTGCAGAAACATTCTCACATTACGGTTTAAAAAATCCATTGCAGAATGAGTTATATATTCATAAACAGAGAGTTCATGAGCTTGTTCTGCCGCTCAGTCAGATCAGTCAGTTTTTCACCCTTCCAAGACCCAATATCATCAGGGTCATTTTTCTTCACTCGCCGTCTGTTTGTGAAGGTACAGCAGATATAATTTAAGCCAGAAGAGAAGTGTGTTTATTTCAGTGTTGGAGATGTAGAATGCTAGTGTTTTACCATTAGATAATGGGCCATATAAATCTTCATGTACGCCAGAGCTGGAAAGGAGCACTTGTCTCCCTGAACCCAAGGTGTGGGAAGGGATTTGCATCAGGCACTACCCACTCAGACAAACCCGTACATATGAAGATGTGTTCGCTCTGGACTTTTTACTCTTTGTTTTCTGTAGTGGACAAGGAGAACAAGAACTTCTCGCAAGATCAGGGACTTTTGTAGTAGATATTTAGAGATAAAAAGTCTTCATGTCTTAGCTTATATTGTGAAACATATAAATAATAACTCTTAAAGACTCTTCCCATGCAACTGAAAATTTCAGCTGCAAAGTTGACTTTTTCATTCTTGTATTATGACACGGTAGATAAATAGAATTTTATTCTGATTGAGCTGTAGGTTTCTTTTAAAAGGTTCTTCAATACGTGTGCCGTGTCTTTGCACTAAAATAAAATTTACCGGGCAGCAAACTCTATTTCAAACTTAAATGAGAAAATTAAGATTTAAAAAGTTATGTCTATCTGCAGATGTAATTAATGATCAAAGATGCAATTAAACATTAAAAGGAGTTTGAAACTTCATTGAATAGTTTCCTTAATAAGTTCCTAATAATAAGAGATATTTAATAACTTTGAGAAGTAATTTGAGTAGGCAGTTGCTTTTGGCAAATGTAATGCTTTAACACATTTTATTTTAAAGCAGAGAATAAAAAATATATACCCATGGAAGATGTCCAAGATTGATCAATGCCATATTTTCAATAACTACTAGCTATTGCTAAGCTGCTAGAACTGGAAATATATAGGTGATATTGGCATGAATACCAACACTTTGTCATTATAATAGACGTGATAAATTAATTCACCATTTTGTTGCTTTGGAATATTCCCAGGATAAACTTTGCTCAATAAAATCATACTTTAATTCAATAAGTAGATGAAACATTTAAAGATAGTGAGGTAGAAGCTACTCTTTTTGAACTAGGAATGATTGATGTTTCCAAATGACAGTTTTTAATCAGAAAATGCAGGTTTTTTGGAACTGAATAATTTCAATAGGAATATGTCCATTTCAATACGAATTATAGAGGAATTTTTTTTTTCAAATTTAATTACTTATTGCAGTTAAGTAGAAGAAATTGCTAAAGATAACTTTTTTTTATTTTGACTTCTTAACTGTTTCTCCTTTAGTTTTACATATACAGAATACAGTTATATTTCTTACTTTAAAACTTCATCATAACATTGCATTTTGTTGTTGTTTTTTTTTTTATTGAGAGAGCTCTCTCACTCAATTTAGTACCTTTTCCTATTTGTCTAACAAAAATTATTGAGGATCAACACATTTCTAGGAAGAAATGTGTGTGGTAAATTTAGTTCAAAAACTAAAAGACCTTTTGGTGAATTTTTTTTGTGAATTTTGAAACCCATTACAGCAAATATGACTGAAAGACTATCAGCACTGAAGATGCAGATAGGATGGTGAGCTGTATGCGCATCTCTATTACCTCATGTCATCCTGTTTCTTAAAATGTTGGATCTGAATTTTAATGTTTTAATAGGTATTAAACCCTTGGTTTTTCAAATCCCCCTCTTGCCCAAGAAAAGTATGTTAGATTGAAGGCTTGTGCTGTATTTTATGAAAGAGAAAAAAGAAGGGAGATAACAGAAAAGAAATGGGTGCAAGCCAGGATTTGGTTTCTAAAGGCTACCTGCATGGTGTCAGGGCCATGACATCTGTTTTGATACCACAATAGGTTTTGAAAAACTAGGATTTGGCTAGTTTAAATTTGTTATGCTCACGTTTGCTCTAAGTGTTCTCCTTGAAAAGTAAAATTTGTGAGATAGTTGTTCATTTTTATAGCGTCGCCTTGGATAAACCAACCTATTCTAAACTGAGAAACCTTAACCAGCTGTTTGAGATTTTTACACTAAAAAATGGAATAAATATTTTATAACATTGATGATTACTTCAAAATGAGTTTGTGAATAGAATGTTTCAGGCTTCTTTTTGAGTCCTTGTCTCCACCATGTGACATCAAAACTCTATCTGACGTAAATATAATGTGAAAGTAGTTTTATTTGTGATGCTGGATTCATGGAGATGTTCTGTTTAACCTCTTATTAAATGATCTCTAATGGCTTCTTTCTTTTCATATTCAGGTGATATAAATTACTGTGGGTTTTTTTAGACACTTACCTAATCCATGTGGACATAAATACTGAACATTATTTAATGAAACAAAACTAAAAACATTACACACACAATTAACCATTTCCTGTAACTTTAATAAATACATCAAATTATACTGAAGAAGAAGAATTGCAGTGTGTTTATGACCAACCTCTACAGAGATGATTTGGGGGAAAATAGTTATTTTCCTTTTCTCTTTAATAAATGGACCCTACATGTAATAGTAGCCAGTGCCATGTGTCCTGGAGTGGTTTATCTGGAGTGAAAGAGCAGGCAAAGGTCTGTGGTGTTCTCCCTTTGTGTTCATGCACGAAAGTGCACAGTACTTAGCTCAGGCTCTTCCGTTGCTTACATCGTTTACAGATCTGCAATGTTTAAGACGTGGGCTTTTTCCACTCGATTTTGGTATTTTAGTATGATTAGCTGGAATTTCTCCTGAGGGGAATGAAGTTTGCCATCTGTGATCAGTCTTATGTATGAACATGCCATTTCACTGAGAAGATTATATGGTACAGATGCCACAAATATTTTTGCTTGTGTCTGAAGAAATGCTATATGTTGTGAGGTTTTTTTTTTTCTCCCTTAGTCTAAAAAATGCTCAGAAATTATTCCTACTATCAGTAGTTCTATTAATGGTGATTTTTGTCTGTTGCTATAAAACTTTGGAATGTATCTGTTTGTTTAGCCATATGAGTATTTTTTTTTCATAAAAGGAAAATCTACTTGTATGTCTACATGATTGACATCATATATATCCAACGTGACATGCCATCTCTTCAGGGCTTAGAGCAAGAAAACGAAATGCAACTTTTTATTTCTTTTCCCATTACATGAGCGTTCAGTAACTAATTAAAGAGTCACTATCAGTAAATGCAGAATTACTTTATTTTTGCAGTAGACAAGCTTTGTTAGCTTTTTGTGCCAACATTGGTAGTCATAAGCTGGTTTCCTGCAGTAGCTTCATTTATCCAGAAGTCCACTCTTGTCAGTATTTTGAAATAAAATAATGGCTCATCAGATGGATTGTTTTATCGAGTATTCTAGCTTTTAGTTTCTGTTTTCTCTTTTTTTTTACCCTAGTCTGTTGAGAATATGAATCTTTCTTGAGAACTGAAAGGTTAAAACCCACACTGTTTCAGGGTCTGATGTGTAACACGTCTTTGTCCATAATGACGTCCACAGAGAGTGCTGTTATTAAAATCAA
>WHYT01017306.1:392946-404408 GCA_009806455.1 Tetrax tetrax
GGACCCTCTCCAACTGGTCCATGTCCTTCTTATGTTGGGGACTCCAGAACTGGACGCAGTACTCCAGGTGGGGTCTCACCAGGGCAGAGTAGAGGGGGACAATCACCTCCCTTGACCTGCTGGCCATGCTCCTCTTGATGCAGCCCAGGACGCGGTTGGCCTTCTGGGCTGCAAGGGCGCATTGCCGGCTCATGTTGAGCCTCTCGTCCACCATCACTCCCAACTCCTTCTCCTCAGGGCTGCTCTCCATCCATTCTCCGCCCAGTCTGTATTTGTGCCTGGGATTGCCTCGACCCAGATGCAGGACCTTGCACTTACATGTAGCCAGTGCCATGAGTCCTGGAGTGGTTTATCTGGAGTGAAAGAGCAGGCAAAGGTCTGTGGTGTTCTCCCTTCGTGTTCATGCACAAAAGTGCACAGTACTTAGCTCAGGCTCTTCCGTTGCTTACATCGTTTACAGATCTGCAATGTTTAAGACGTGGGCTTTTTCCGCTCGATTTTGGTATTTTAGTATGATTAGCTGGAATTTCTCCTGAGGGGAATGAAGTTTGCCATCTGTGATCAGTCTTATGTATGAACATGCCATTTCACTGAGAAGATTATATGGTACAGATGCCACAAATATTTTTGCTTGTGTCTGAAGAAATGCTATATGTTGTGAGTTTTTTTTTTTTTCTCCCTTAGTCTAAAAAATGCTCAGAAATTATTCCTACTATCAGTAGTTCTATTAATGGTGATTTTTGTCCGTTGCTATAAAACTTTGGAATGTATCTGTTTGTTTAGCCATATGAGTATTTTTTTTTTTTCATAAAAGGAAAATCTACTTGTATGTCTACATGATTGACATCATATATATCCAACGTGACACGCCATCTCTTCAGGGCTTAGAGCAAGAAAACGAAATGCAACTTTTTATTTCTTTTCCCATTACATGAGTGTTCAGTAACTAAAGAGTCACTATCAGTAAATGCAGAATTACTTTATTTTTGCAGTAGACAAGCTTTGTTAGCTTTTTGTGCCAACCTTGGTAGTCATAAGCTGGTTTCCTGCAGTAGCTTCATTTATCCAGAAGTCCACTCTTGTCAGTATTTTGAAATAAAATAATGGCTCATCAGATGGATTGTTTTATCTAGTATTCTAGCTTTTAGTTTCTGTTTTCTCTTTTTTTTTACCCCAGTCTGTTGAGAATATGAATCTTTCTTGAGAACTGAAAGGTTAAAACCCACACTGTTTCAGGGTCTGATGTGTAACACGTCTTTGTCCATAATGACGTCCACAGAGAGTGCTGTTATTAAAATCAAGGAAAAAATATTGCTCACCATATACATCCCTAAAGGCATTTCTTCATGCAGTAATACCAGAACCCTGTGATTGTTTGGCAGGTTTATTTAAAGGCGGCAGTACATTGTACTTATTTAATCCTATTGTCAAATGCTCATTTATTAAATTTTCTCTAGGAAGTCAAAATTGCTTTCAAATTAAGTATTTTGGCGCTGTCACTCTTTTTTAGGATTTAATGGTGTTGCAATGTTCTGTTGTAATGAGTGACTCACATTGACTCATTGTTTCTGCACGTTACCTCTGCTGATGCTTTCCGAATTTTCAGAGTCTTTAAAGATTTATGCATTCAGTTTGGTTGTACCCAGCCTTGGAGGGATCAGTTCCTTTAGGGACAAATTTTTGGTCAAATCAGCTGGTAAAGACAAGAACCAGGAGCAGAAACCTTTAGAAAACACAGGCTGTGCTATGCAGGGTAAAGCATGAGCAGGGAGCAGTGGCAGTTCGGTGATGGGTACCCTGCGTCGGAAGGAAGGAGGAACCAAATGCAACGCCACAGGTCAATCACAGCCCGGCTTTGAGGCTGTGAGGAGGCTCGCACACACTTTTTGGCAGCTCTCTGGAGCAGCTTTTCCTGTCCTTCAGCATCCCGTGTGCCAGCCGCAGGTGGCAGACACCTGCATCTGTCCCGGAGCCGGAGAAAAGCGTTGAGTTGTGCTGGCTGCGAGCGCTGGAGTAGGCTGACGTGACTGGGGAACAAACGCGTGAGACTCACCCGTTAAAGGTGAGACTTGACATTATTAATAGAGCTAAGCAGGCAAATGCAGCAATGCCAGCTCACTCCAGCTCTCCTATTTTTCCTGGGATAGCACGTCAGTGTGGGTGCTGCTCCTCACTGCAGACACATCCACGCAGCCAAGCCCCAGGCTGAAGTCAGAGGTGCACAAACTTCTAGCAATAAAAAAAAGAAGTATAAAAGAAGTGTAAAAGATATGGTGGACTAGCTTATTAATGTTGATGATAAAAATGAAGCAGATGACTGAATTAATTAAAAAATGGTACAATAGGAAAGTTATTGCAGTATAATAAAATTTTTGAAGTCTTGTTTACTGGAACTAACAATCACCATATTTTTCTTCAGAGTAGGGGTTTCTCTAGTAACATGGCAAACATTGAGTTGTTAGAGAGAGAAAAACTTGCTCTTACGCCAGTCCTTCAGAACAGCTTCTGCACCAGCTGCTGCCTCTAGAATATCTTCAGTTTTCCTAAAAATGCAGTGAAATTGTTTATTATTTTGTGGAACAAAGGTTCGTGTACAGGAGTAAATGTGACTGTTTTCTGATTTTTCTTTTGAAACTCAGTGTGTCAAACATCCAAAGTTACCGGGTAGTTAAAACTATAGTGGTTAATGTATATACACAAAATTCATGATCTTTTAAGACACAACAAATTTAGGGTTTTTTTTTTCTGAACATTAAGACTTGAATTTTTTATTCCATAATCTGCTTGGTTTCACCTGGTTGAAGTGATCAGTCACTGGGTGATGGTCATTGCTGTTAGGTGTTAGTAGCACTCATTGAAATTTGCAGCAGGTTTTCTTTTCAGAGGGTGAACTTTATTTCCAGTATGACAGTTGCAGTTTGGGAGGGATTTTTCTTATTAGAGGATAGGTAGGAAATTTAACTTAGAAATACTCTCAGGGCAGAAAGGATGTCTCATTTACTGTCTTTGTCTATTTTGAAGTGTCAGTCGTGAGACTAGGGAGAGGGAACAGTGATTTTTTTATTTTTTTTTTTCAGGGAACTCAAATGACCCTGAAGGAGGTTTGGCATGTTGCTTTTCTATTAGATACAAATCCACAGCATGCATCTGGCATTGGGCAGCCCTTCCAAATTTACCTAGACAATGTCAGCTATATGGCCACATATTGGAGCTTCTGTCAATCAGCAGATAAAAGATATTTTTTAAAATGATGTGGAAGGGCGTCATCCTCCGGCTCTGCCTTTTGTTGCCTTTTGGCTTGGCTATTGCTTAGAAAAGAAATATTCCTTTTTGTACAGCCTATAATAGGTCCAATATTAGGATTTGCTGTTCTTCTTGTGGTAGATACTGGTTTCTCAAAGGCAAGCATGTTCTCATAAAGCTTGAGCTATGTTAATCAGTTCTTTATATGGAAAAATAAAATGGTTGACCTGTTTTGATATGCTACTGAAAGAATGCCTTGCTTCTCTTTTGTTCTCCTTTTTCAGTTTGGAAATTACATTCTGTACCAGCAAACAAGAATTTTCAGGGATAGAAAAACGTCAGGGGTTAACAGAGCAATTTGGAAAGAATAACAACCATACATTGTGGGCTTGATTATCCACTGGGTTTCACCTGTTGTAATTTGCAGAATGAGTTAGCATAAATGTATATGTTGCTTGGTTTACAGAGATGTAAATTATTGCAAAAAATACAAAAGAACAGCAAAGTAGGCTCAATATTTGGCATTTGTAATACTACAGAATGAGTAAAAGTATTCATTCACTGGAATAATCACTAGAAAGATAGCTTGAAGAGTTAACATAATATGTTTTCTTTATTCTCTGGAAATGAGAAATAATTGAGTTTTTGCAAAAGCAAGCTACCTTCTGCTGCCACAGAGGCAAACCCAGCAGACAACTCGTCATGTCAGAACAGAACAAAACTTAAACAGTTGTTCCTGAAATGTGCAGCCTCATTTTATAATTTGATTATTGCTCTAGTTGACAAGCTCTTAAGAAAGGTTTGAAATGTTAGTGCTCTTTCAGGAACCCTAGCAGGAGGAAAGGATGGAAACTCAGTATTTTTTCCTCCTCTGGTTATGAAAGGATGGATTGTCCTATGTTAAGATTTAGAAGACAAAACAGCTTCACACGTATTCTGTCCTTAGGTATAAAAGTCACAGATTTGGTGCAAAGATATGGTCGGTAAAAGGTACTCATGCAACAGTTTTACAAGCTAACAGTATGTTAAGGCTGTGAAATGCTCTCCATGTCCCAGAGATGCCAATGCCCATCTGTCTCCTGTACTTAATGACTGCTGAGTTTCACTTGAGGGCTGAGGCTCAAGCCTTATCTTCTGCATTAAACAATTCACATACTGCGCATTTGCCATGTATTTCATGTCAGATAGTTTCAGATTAAGCACTATAAGTTAATGCTTCAGTCATGTACATTGAAACACTGAATTGTTTAACCAAACCTGCTGAAAGCAGGAGGCCCCGTGAATCTGAAGAGTTTCAGTCAATTAACATTCATAGCCTTACAATGTCTGTTGGAATGAGGTACCCAATTCCACATCTGGAGGCTAAGAACAGCACTGATGGAGCAAAATACCCATTACTGGCAGGATTTGGAGACTCAATTCGGGTGTCAGTGTCTGAACGTTTACCTGTTGCTTCCAGAGTTGCTCTGAAGTCTGGCAAAAGCTTTAACTTTGATGTGGATATTGTCCAGAGCGGACATCATTCCTGAATGTCCAAGTATTATCAATTTTCTTTCTCATGTGGAGAAGGGGTAAACGTTACAGAACATTGACTTTGGCTACTGGATAAGACAGTGTAAACCCTAATGAAACTGTTATGTTAACCATCTCCAAAACATGCAATCAAGCTGTTATTTTTTAATGAAGCAGTGCAGAGTTTGTTTTGTTTTCTTCAGTTAGAGTTGTGATTTTTTTTTTTTTTAAATTAAAGGGCAAGAAATGACAAACAAGGACAAGTTCTCAGTGGGAAAGAAGTCACATTTTGGATGTGCTAGCAAACACTTATTTTTGACCACTAAATGTCATTAATGCATTAAAAAAAATGTCAAATTATGACCTGACCCCAGCGGTTAAGTGCCATTTTAGAATGTTTAATGCATGAACACACATAGAATTTCTATCACTTAAAGCTATCTTGGCATCACTGTGATGGCCCACTGTACTTTTGCAAATTACTTTGTCTTCTTTGTGGCTTTGCAATTCTTCTTCTTGATGACACATCACTGATAATGCCACTTTCAACAGTGACTGTACGACACTAAGAATTACTAATAATTTTCTGACGGTCTGTTTTTTCGATAGAGTTTCCTGTCCTCCTTCCTATTGCCTATCTTTTTTTCCATAAAAGTCCAAGTGTGACAGATTTTCTGAGAAATAGCGTTTAAATCTTTGTGTTTAAATATGATTTTCTTTAGATAGTAGACTGTGCTTCAAGATTAGGAAGATAATAAGACATCTTATTCTTTAAATAAAGTCAAGTTGAAAGATGCGATATGGAACACCCTTGTAAAGATTTCATTCTGTAGCAAGTAATTAAGTACAATTTAAGCATACCATAAAATATGCAATTAAAAAAAGAAAAAAAAAAGATTGTGCACCTTGGCAGGTAATACCGTAAATTGCAGTCCCACAGTTTCTTGTGCTTGCTGCTGAATAAGAAAACACAGATATTGACTTTTGCTGAAGGTTTTTTGATCAGACAGCTAAATATTGACTAAACTGAAGTAACTGTCATTGTTCGAACCCAACGGTCAAAATAAGTATATGTTTAGTAGGAATGAAAGAGGGAGCTAGGGGAAAAAAAAAAAAAAAAAGAAAAGCGTATGGATTGTCATAGATTTCCTCCTGCCTCAAAATGTCATTACGAGACATTATGGTAGCTCTAAGGCAGCCATCTAATTTTTTGTTTGTTTGTTGGTTTGTTTTTTTTCAGTTGAAACCCCTCAGATAGTTAGAGAGATAAAGATAACTTTCTTTTTGCTTTAAAATTATATTTGAGTTTATTGCATAAAGCTGCTTTGATCAGGTGTAAACAGCTTATTCTTCAATTCACCTATTGTGTACTGGAGCGCTATGGCCTCTATGCTAGGTGAACATTATTGATCCTAGAATTTGCATGGCAACTGATTTCAGAAAATACCTCTGTAAGAACAGGACTATGCAGAAGACTATCATTTTAATTGATTTGCTCTGAAAAAAATGTAAACATATGAAATGAAATTAGCAGTCTTTTGCATTCTTCTTCCCTTTTCTAGGTGTCTCTCTTATAGCAGGCAATTACATTCCTGTGTAGCAATAATTTAGGCCCATGTCACCATTGTAATGACTTTGGAAAGCTATAAAGACATAGTTTGCAGAGTTTTAAAGTATGTGCTTAAAGTATATAGCTGTTGAGCAAAGCACTTAAGCATGTGCTTAATTTCAGTTATGTGGTAACGTGTCATTGGATTTATTTATACAGCAATCTAAGGAGGGATGACAAGTTAATTCAGGACCATATTAAGCTACCGTGCAGGGCGCAGTGCGGGAGGGAAGGGGATGCTGGGAATCATGGAAACGGAGGGTTTGAACGAGCTCCTCAAATTCCTCTTGCCTATCCCTGAAGTGCCCATAAACTACCTCTGACAGGACCTGGTCAGTTAAGACCTGGTCGGTAGCGAGGGACATTCCTTACCATTAGAAACACGCTCCTGAACCACTCCTGTAGGGCCTGTACTGAAAATGCTTGTCTATTCCCGTAATGGGCTTTGGAAAAAAAAAAAACAAAACAGGTGCCCACTTTCTTTTAACACTTTCTCACGTACTGTGAGATTTACCAAATCTAAGCAAATCCATGCTAATCGTGTTTTCTGTAGATTAAACAAATCCAATTGCTCCTCAGATCTCACGCTTCCTTAATTATTTGTCTTGTTGCTCCCCATTTTTTTTTTTTTTTGCAGTCCAGTGACCAAAATTAACCTCTGATCCAAAAGACTGATATTACGCAGATCAAATAATTCTTTTGCTCACATATATATAAGCCCTGCCTTTCATCTGTCCAAGGACTGAGGTGTGCTTTTTGAAGAACAGCAGAAGACTGCTACTTCTGGACTTCTGTTCATCCTCTCGTTGCTTTTGTGCATCTAATTTCAGCTCTGCCTGGGTAGCACTTTATGCACTTTTTGACTGAATTTCTCATTGTTGATTTTGGATTGGTTCTCCAGATTATTAAGCCTGTTTTGAAGTCTGATCTTGTTCTTGACATTGTAATCCACAGCACTGGATCTACGCATTCCCATATCTGAGGCTTGTACTTACAAATGTCTGTAAGAATACTCTCTAATAAGTGAAATAACGATAAATAACGATGGACTTGCACAAAAGTCCCTGAAAGGTCCTAATTGCAAATACTTCCCCTTTTGGCAAATAAATATTAAGAACTGACATTTTGCATAGTTTGTCAACCACCTGTGCAATACTAATTTCATCTACATCACATTTTCTTATGAGAAAATCACGTGGTATTGTTCCTGAAGTCTCACAGCACTTTCCTCTGATTATCCATTTTGGCTCTTGAAGAGTGAAACTAGCTTGGCTGGATATCACCTGGACTGGATAAATTACTGCTGGCTGTTCTTTTTATCACCCTATCTTCTATGAACTTAAGTTCTGTATTTTTTTTTTTTCCTGAGAACTAAAGACTAAGCTGCTTGTGCGTACTTTATTCTCTTCTTCCTTGCTAAAGGCAAGCAGAGTTTTCGCCCTTCTCCAGTGCACCAGAATTACCCTGTCCCTTTGAACTTCTGAGAGATTTCTCTTAAATGGTTCAGAGATAGCTGAAGCTTCAGATATTTCAGAGTGAGATTGATTTGTTGATTTGAATGTCGATGTATCTAATTATTTATTCACCTAATCTATTTATTTATTTTCATGTTCTGGACTTCATAATTAGTGAGCACATAGTTAAGTATCTGGTCTCATTTTTTTTTGTGTGTGACAAAAGTATTAGAAACATCAGCCTTATTCCTTTTCTCTTTCCTCTTTTGAAATCTGCCTTTGCCTAAATCTTTTATCTTCTTATACCTCTTTCTCATTTTTCCTAATCATCTCATCAGAATAACTTTCCAGCTTTAGATTCTTAACAATTTTTTAATGTTCCTTCTGTTTCCCTGGTGGTTTCTCCTTTCTTTTGGAAAATAAAATATCATCCCAGCGTATTTGAAAAGTTGACGTATCTCTGACAGTCTGTATTGCTTTTCCATCAGACATTTGTATAATAAAAATCCTCCTTTCTGCCTGATCCTTCCCAAGGACTTTTCTGCATATTAGTCCTTTCAATACAAGGACATTACTCTCAGGATACTTGTGAAGACTTGTGCTTGATTTTCAAGGTTAAATAGGGAAAGAATGACTCCCTGCAGATTAGCACCCTTATTCATGGTCCCTTTTATCTTCATGCAAAGTCGTTCAAGAAGACAGTAATTCCTTCTGATTTGTTGAACTGCAGACTTCAGAACCAGGATGCGTGTTATTGATACAGAGACAAGGCTGCCCTTTTTTCCTCTCTTCTTGCTCTTCTTGAACAATTTATTACCCTTTTACAGCAAAATTGCAATTCTGTAACACATCCCATTAATGCTATAGTGCTGCTTATGTTGTCGACTGTGTACTAAAACTTCAGCCTCTTGCAGCTGTTTTTCATTTTCATTGCATTTACATATCCCTACCTTATACACTTAATGGGGGCTCCATTATTTTCTTTCCTATAATTCTGTTTCAATTTCCCCACCAAATAGCTGGCCTGAGAGTTTCAGTCTTTCATAATATTCACTTTTTTGCTCATCTTTGTGATTTTTTTTTTTCACTGTATCAGCCTAGCTTAGGGAAGTGATGTGAAGGGTAGCTCTTCTCCTTAATATATTTCTTTTTTCTCAAACCTACTGGATTCTCCAGGGTTAGAAGTATCAGCAGTTCTTTATCTGCCTCTCCCACCCGATAGCCTGTCGAAATCCTCAAGAGAGTTTCTGAGTGTAGCTCCCAGATGAGTAATGATGCTGAGGCTGGGTTTTAGATAGTTATTTAGAATCCAAGTACCGGTGTGCCAATATGTGGTCCTCTGTAAGTCTCCTGAGAGGACACAAGCAACACATTTGGGAAGTCTGCGGTTTGTGTCCAGTTCTCAATGTGAAAAATAGTCCCAAAGTTTCTGTAATAGTTCTCAATGCCTCCTCCCAAATCTCCAACTGTATTAACTTTCCCACTGTCTGCATTTTTCTAACACAGTTTGCATCTAAATTAGAGATTTTTGATAATTATATTGAAAGGAAAGAGCTCTCTTCTGCCTCAAATCACACTCTATGACTTCTGCAAGTACCCTTAAGTATCTCTGCCACCTTCTTTATTAAGCAAAAGTGCTAAAATGACTGCCAAGCTGAAAATGTTGTGAAAAATCACAGAATATTATCCAAATGAAATGTCTAGTCACCATAATCAGAAATAAGACCAAAATGAGAGCTCAGCCATATGCGATCCAAATGTCAGTGTTGAATAAGCCCTCTAGTACGTGCCGCTTATCCAAGCCCTTAATCAGTGTTTGACTCCTCAGTCATTCTGTTGACTTTCTTGCTTTTCATCCCAAAACGTGGTCCGTTTCCTAGTCCGTCAAGAGGCACTGGCATGCTTCTTTCTACGCCAGTCTTCCAGTATGAGGCTCAATATATTGCATTGCTGTGTTTTAATAAAATTCTTATTAATTCTTAATATTTATTATTCCTATTGTTATACCTATTGTTCCTATTACTATAAGTAATATTCTTAAGTGTTTACTTCTTTCAGTTAATGTTGTGATTTCCAATGTTTGGGAGAGATCCTACTGTATTCTCTTCAAGAATCAGGATTCTAAAGAGGAATTCTTCCTTCATTTACTAAAGGTTTTTTTTTTTTTTTGTATGTATTTATATAGTTGTTCTGCTTTGCCTTGGGCTGTAGTTGTGTTTCCTTGATGGATGAATAGCTTTCTGTGTGGATAATTTGTAGATCAGTTTGTAAAACATTTTCAGATCCTTTGGGAAAGAAAAGGTATTGTACAAATCTTCGATAATATATACATGTAGTATTACACAAATATTGGATACCTTTCATTATATAACGTCTGCTATGGATGAACAGGCTTTTATCGTATAGTTCTGTGGCAGCTCTATTTCATATTGTAATAGCATCATGGAAAAAAGGTCAGTGGCATAATTTTATACAAAGTCTTTTCTCCTTCCTTTTGATGTAGGAATAAGTCTTTCAGGATACTAAGAACTACTCTTTCCAGTGACTGCTAATCAGAATTAAGAGTTTTGGATGGAGAACTGGCCCTGCTCTTCTCCACTTTTTTACCCCTAATGTTTAAAGGTCTCTTGGGATTATGGTGGCCCATGGAGTCACTGTTGTTAAAAACAAACTGTGCAGTTTGTTTAGATGACTTATGTAACTTTCAGCATAAAGTACGTGCACATAGTCACACATCTGTTTCAAAGGAAAATAACTAGAAAATTAGTTTTTAATTATAGGGCTTGTTGGTTTAGTTGTAGAGTGAATTAGAGCTAGATGGAAAATATTTAACAGGACAATTGTCCCACAAGAATGAAGTCTAATCCAAAGGGTCTGAGGGATTATGCAGATTTTTACAAGCTTTTAAAAAGGGGAAAACAATAATTTGTATTGGTATTGAAGTGTTTTCTTTAAGTTTCTGGCTTAAATTAATTTTGACTTCTGCAATGTAGTGAAATTAACGTAATACTACTTCTTTGTAAAATAAATAATGAAACAGAATTAAATAACATAATAGGGAAAATGTATAATTTTGCTTCAGTAATAAGAAAATATTTAAATGCTATTAAAACAATTAACTTGTGTTTTTCCACAAACTTTATTTTATTATAGATTGTAGCATTTTATTGTGATTGTATTCTGATTTTTTTACTCCCCTCATTCTCTCATTTTTTATTTTCCTCCTACTATTCCTCTTCCCTGCCCCCCAAATCAGCAAATGAAATTGCTAATCCATCTTCCTAATTCATCCCTATGTAATGTATAAGGCATTTTCAAAATTGCTTAACTAAGGTAAGCATTCAATCTGGTAGTTTTTAGTAATAAACAGGTGCCTAATCTAGTGAGGCTCTTTTAGATATCCCACTTACTTGCTAGTTGCAAGTCTTCCAAGAGAGGCAAGTAGGTATGTTCAGATTCCTGAATATGCTAATTTCATTTTTCATAGAATCATAGAATCATAGAATGGTTAGAGTTGGAAGGGACCTTCAAAGGTCATCTAGTCCAACCCCCCTGCAAGAAGCAGGGACCTCCCTGACTAGATCAGGTTGCTCAGAGCCCCATCCAGCCTGGCCTTGAACGTTTCCAGGGATGGGGCATCCACC
>WHYT01017307.1:17047-58336 GCA_009806455.1 Tetrax tetrax
GTTTTGTTTGGTTTTTTTTTTTTTTTTTAGGATATTAATAAAGTCCCTTCTAGGAACCAATTATCTATAGGGTTTTTTCCTAAATAAAATTCTTCCATAACTTTACTAAGAAGCCAAGGAAAGAGTAGTATATCTACTTTCGCTTGATTCCAAAACCCTAAATAATACAACAAAAAATAAATGGGACATGCTGCATTCATTGTGGACATTGGGCTGACATGTAGAATGTATTATTATACTTTGGAGAGATGGCTCCTGTGTGCTAACTATATTTCAATTTCAATTTCCTTGATGAAGACTCTGTTTAAGTTGCACTCCAGAACCTGTACATCTTTTGAGATCCATTTTAAATTTGGAACTGCTTTGCCATCAATATGTGAAGAATGAGAACAAGATTCAAGCTCTTATGGTACATTATTTTTGGACTTGTCCTACTCTGGAGCTATTCTTGTCACAAATACATGTGTATATCTTCCAGAAATATTTAGTGTTCATTGCTTTTGGAGACTTCGTATTTCTGCTTGGAGGAATGTTATAATCAGATATTTTCTACCACACAGACATAAGGTAATTTTGTTGTTATTAATGTCTATTTTACTATTGATGTATCCTTAGGAAAGGAACAGGCAAATCCCTATGGCCTCAATTGCTTGCTATACATAGAAAAATGTTACACAAATAAAATTACACTATTTCTGGTTCTATCCAGTTAAGTCCTACCCTAGCTACTGGTTCCCAAAAGCCCCGTACTACACGTTCTACAGTTTTAGAAGATGCTCATAGTTACCAGGGAGCTGTTTCACTGTTTTCAGCTCTTTCATGTCATGTAATTTGAATATTGCTACCCTCAAGATGATGTAGAAAGGTAATAGAAAGGTAAGGAAGTGAGCAATGTAGCATAATAGAAGAGTTGGACAATGCATTGAACAGAGTCCTTCCACCATAAGCAGTTCTACTAGGAGTCTGCAAATATGTATCATGAGCCGGTTCCTTATGCACACTCGCACCAGGACCAATCCTGTGAACGTTGGCATTAGATACCTAGCCTTGAGTTAAAATACCAGCTCAGCTCTGCTGCCCAAAGGTGACCTCTCAGTGCTCACATTCCAAGATGGCTACAAGACAGATTAATGCTGGTTGTTTCTTGTCTCATCACCAAAGGAAACTTGATTCCTTTAAAGCGAGTCACTCTGTTTCTGACATTCCTACTTCCAGACAATTTAATACTTTCTGCAGGTAGGCCTTCTTGCTGTCTATGCCAAATCATTCCTTGATCACAAGTTGCAACTGCTGAGTATTTAAAATTTAAACTTCCTCTTCAAGCAGTAAGCAATCAGCCCGATTTAGAAAAATGTCAGCAGATTTGTTGTCACAGAGTGTCCTATTGTCAATTTTGTCTATGCCTAGAGACAAAATTGTCAGCCCATTTGAAGAATAAACTTTGCCAAATTTAAAACATTAAACTGCTGTTTGTGTCATCTTAATTCCAAGAAGCTAGTTCTGTTACACCATCATGATCAGACTTAGATGATGACAAGAGGTCGGAAAATTAACAGCAGATGCACAATACATATGCCACATCTGACTAAATGTAGAAGTTGATTTCCTAATTCCACAATTTAGGCATGGACCAGAAAGGGAGGAGTGACAAAGTGCCTCACACTAGGGGCAGTGCTGAGCAAAAAGAAAAGACATAAATCTCTGTCCTGAGACTCCTGGAACTACGGCTCTGAGATAGTCTTTGCTATGTTCTGATCTTCAATACATTTAAAGTCCAAATCTCACTGCCATGGTTATTTAGTAAGCTTACGGCAAAAAGAAAACAAATAAATTATGACATTCATAAGTATGTCAGCAAAATAGTTTGGATTTTCCTTTAGAAAATGGAGAGAGTAGTGCAAGCTCCTGTCCTGAGATTCAGCCCTGGTCAAGAGATATCTTTAATCTTGAATTTGTTTTGATATTCACTTGGCTTTTTACAGTTGTTCTTTATTCATTCTGACTGTTCTCTATTCAAGCTGATGCACACCATGTGTTCCTAACTCTACTACACTCTTTTCTGAGGTCATTGAGATCCCTTGTGATATTATTCCTGCCCTCTAGCCTTGCATCTCATTCCCTGGTAGCTCGCCCAAACTACAGGTCTTCAAAATGGAAAGTGGTTCTTGGTGAAAATAGCAGAGGAACTGTCACATTAAGCACAGCATCATCATGCCACTGTCAGTACACAATAATAAAACATATAAACATGTATTTTATAATAATACAATATATAGTAATACAACATGCAATCTCTGCAATATTTTATTACTAATTTCTGTTAAAACAAGGTTATTTCTTTACAATTTTTTGCCGTTGAAAATAAGTAACATATTTATCTTTGTGGTAGCAACAAGTATATTTTTCTGAATTTTTAGGAACTTTTTCTTTTGTTCCCCTGGGAACAAGTTCTTGAATTCCACATTATAATTTTTTTTATGTCAATTTCCCATCATACTTATAATCACATGACTCAGTGGAATGATGGATTTTCTTCTAAAGCACAAAACAATCAAAAATACTACACTACTGGAACATTTTGTCAGTTTATTTTAGTGAACTGAATCCAGAGTCAATATGCAATGTATAAAGTCCTAGACTCTAAGTTTTTCTTCCTCTGCTAGCTTGGTATGTTTGAGTTTCACAATTATTTGTAGAAATGCTAAATAGATTAAAAATTACAACTTAAAGGTGCTAAATTCATCAAAACCTTCCTGGAAAATGATGTAAAACAGTCAATGAAAAATATATATAATTCTGGAGACTGTGAAAAGACTCTATGAAGTTAGCTTTCCACTCCAGATCTCAGGGAGCTTTTTATTTTTCAGAGGTAATTGCTGTATATCACACAGAACTTACTGCCAAGAGAGATGAGATGCTGTTCGCTGGGGTGGAGGGTGGGGGGTAAAAACTAAAACTGTTTCTCTGGTGAGGACTTACTGGATCATAAGTTAATAATAATAAAGACCTAAGTGACATTTTATACTCCTCCAAATGGCTGGAATTTCAGACATTCTGTATAAGTGTATTGCTACTCACTGATGAGAAAATTCAAAAGGTGATAGCACCATTCACTTCAGTACATTCAGCTCATTCATGTCTGAAGTCCTACAGAAGCACATGTACAAAAAGGTTAGCTCTTTCTCACGTAAGCAGGAGCTGATTCTTGAAGGCTCCGTCGCATGGCATGTCAAATGAGAATTATACAAAATACGTGTACAAAAATCCACAATTATGCTTGTATGCAAATGTCTGCAGATTTCTACATGTAGCTATTCAACTTGTGCTTGCAGGTTCAATGACTGACAAATTGTGGTATTTGAACAGTTCTTCTGATACATTTTGTAATCTGATTTTAATAGGAAAAAACCCAGAGCAATTACTCGTCTCAGTTTCAATTCATATTTTATTCTAGTATCTAGAAATATTGCTGAAGACAGAAGGCAGGCTTGCAGTGTCGGAAGTAACAGTACTTTCCTAGCTGCCTTCTTCTGCTTTAAACTTCCAGTATAACTAGACTTGAATAATTTCTTCTTTTGGTATTGATCTATTGTGTGACTTATTCTATGTGTCTTAATTACTCATTCCTCCATGCTTCAATATTATTTCCAAATACGAACACAGTTAAAGCTGTATTAGTAATCACAGCAATCACATTTTTTACAAGGCTTAGATTGTTAAATATTATTGGAAATCGGCCACTGAAAGCAAAAAGCCTGCAGTATCTTGAAAGATTGCATCCTAAACATACAACAATATGTAAAATTCAGTTGTGATAACCATCCTTATCATGAGGTTAAATTTTCCATGTCATTTGTGTAGGAAAGCCAAGGATAGAAGAAAGACATGTACAAGCAGTTCTGTTCTCCTTTGGCAGAGTTTTAAGAAGCATCTACTATCTTTCCCTGTATTCTAGAAAGTGCAAAGGATGATTCTTGCTTACATTCTGTGTCTTTAGTGAGGGAAATTCAATCTAGTTAGCCATCCACGCAAACACATACAAGGGCTTCACAAGGGCATATCTCTCATCTGAAGGAAGATTGTGTCTGGTTGCACAATTGTAGAAGGACACCCTGCGGCCAACACAACACCACAAAATGTGCATGCCAGATAATAACAGGGCCTGTCAGAAAGCAAAATTCCATGAATAAATATAATCTCAGCAGTAGCACAATACTTCTAGCACATAATCTCACACTTCAATTACCGAAGCATGATAAAAATCCTGCAAATGCAGGCAGCACATAGGCACAGGAAATGGGATCTGAGCAAGACCCATGTACACAACTGAAGACTGATCAAGTCCATAAAGGAATGTAATCCAGAGAGTACCAGAAATCCAGCTAATGATTAGTGTTGTTTCCTCAGGAACTTTTGGCAATTATTTTATCTTTCATGAAGCTTAAAATTGAACACTCAAGGTCTCAAAATCATAGAATCATAGAATCTTAAAATCATATAATAGTTTGAGTTGGAAGGGATCCTCAAAGGTCATGTAGTCCACATCCCTTGCAATGAGCAGGGACATCTTCAGCTAGAGAAAGTTGCTCAGAGTCTTGCCCAACTTCACCTTGTATGTTTCCACAGATGGAGCTGTGATGGTGTGCTCCCCCCTGCCCCACAACCTGAGCACTTTTCTCATAACCCTGCTCAAGTGATAACCATCAGTGATAGACATGTCTGGTCATGATGGCTGCTTGTGACACAAAGTAGATTTGAGGATAACAACACCCCCTCAACCATAGTACTGGTCAATGCCTAATTCAAGCAAAATTTGGAAAAAATAAATATTTACCTTATATTTATATTTACTTATATTTGCCTTTCAGGGTTGCTTCTCCAGGTTGAGAGAATTCTTATCACATCAGCTACTTGTTAAGTGAATTGGGAATAAGAGTGCTGAAACTTTGAAATCTTAGCTAAGGAATATAAAGGACTGATTGTGCACATATAAGCCTTTAGACATAAATTGTTTGTCAAGCCTGAGACTAGAATTGGATCCAGCTGCACCTAGACTCCTCTCTGAGAAGAAGCAAGGGGATCTTTTCTGAATCGCATGACTCAATGGGAGAGTCTCCCTGACAGGTTGTCTGACCTTGTCTACTATCGAGTAAATAATACAGTGTACCTTGCCATCGAATCTTGTTAAATCACAGTTAAACCATTTAACAGAATCATAGAATGGTTTGGATTGGAAGGGACATTTAAAGGTCATCTAATCCAGCTCCCATGCCGTGAGTAGGGACACCTTCAACTGGATCAGGTTCCTCAGAGCCCCGTCTAGTCTGACTAGAAGTGTATCCACGACTTCTCTAGCAACTTGTTCCAGTGCTTCACCACCCTCATTGTAAAAACTTTTTTCCTTATGTCTAGTTAAAATCTACCCTCTTTTAGATTGAAACCATTATCCCTTTTCCAATTTCTACAGGCCCTGTTAAAAAGTTTGTCCACATCTTTCTTATAAGCCCACTTTAAGTACCGGAAGGCTGCAATAAGGTCTCCAAAAGCCTCCTCTTCTGCAGGCTGAACAACCCCAACTCTCTCAGCCTTTCTTCATATGAGAGGTGCTCCAGCCCTCTGATCATTTTTGTGGTCTTCCTCTGGACCTGCTCCAACAGGTCCATGTCTTGCCTGTGCTCAGGGCTCCAGAGCTGGATGCAGTACCCCAGGTGGGTTCTCATGAGGGCAGGATCACCTCCCCAGGCCTGCTGGCCATGCTTCTTTTGATGCATCCCAGGACATGGTTGGCTTTCTGAGCTGCAAGCACACATTGTCAGCTCATGTTGAGCTTCTCATCCACCAGTTCCCCCCAAGTCTTTCTCGGTGGGGCTACACTCAATTGCTTCATCCCTCAGTCTGTATTGATACCAGGGGTTGCCCCAACCCACGTGCAGGACCTTGCACTTGGTCTTATTGAACCTCATGAGGTTTGCATGGGCCCACTTCTTGAACTTGTCCAGTCTCTCTGGATGGCATCCCATCCCTCAGATGTGTTGACCGCACCACTCAGCTTATTGTAATCCACAAATTTACTGAAGATGCACTCAATCCCACTGTGTCATTCATGAAGATGTTAAACAGTACTGGTTCCAGTATGAAACCCTGAGGGACACCACTTGTCATTGAACTCCATCTAGATATCAAACTTTTGATCACTGCCCTCTGGATGTGACCATCCAGTCAATTCCTCATCCACCAAACAGTTGACTCATCAAATCCATCTGTCTCCAATTTAGAGAAAAGGATGTTGTGGGGGACTGTCAAAGGCCTTACAGAAGTCCAGGTAAACAACATTAGTAGCTCTTCCCTTGTCCACTAATGTAGTTGGAGCTCTGTTGGAGCAAACTGGGAGGAAGGCTGTGAAGATGATGAGAGGGCTGGAGCACCTCTCCTATGATGATAGGTTGAGAGTGTTGGGGCTGTTCAGCCCGGAGAAGAGAAGGCTCCAGGGAGACCTTAAGACCTTATAGTGGCCTTCCAGTAATTAAAGAGGGCTTATAAAAAAAAAACCAAAAACAGAAGAAACTCTTTAGCAGGGCCTGTTATGATAGGATGAGGGGTAACGGTTTTAAAATAGTGGAAGACAGATTCAGACTGGACATTAGGAAAAAATTTTTTACACTGAAGATGGTGAAACATGGGAACAGGTTGCCCAGAGAGGTGGTACATGCCCCATCTGTGGAAACATTTAAAGCCAGGTTAGATGTGGTTCTGAGCAGCCTGATCTAGTTGAAGGTGTCCCTGCTCCTTGCAGAGGGTTTGGACTAGATGACCTTTAAAGGTCCCTTCCAACACAAACTATTCTATGATTCTACGATTCTAATAATGAGGTCAAAGGTAATTGAAAATTATGCACACATGTTGTGAGATTATAAAATATCAATAGCTTTCCCAGAAATGTGGAAACATGAAAAAAAATTCTCATGGAATATCTGAGAACATATGGAACTCACTGTGAGCTTGGTTTCTGTATCTGCCACTACTGTGGCTGATGTTTTTGTCTTGCTTTACGTAATACCTCTGCACCTTTTATTCTGTGTAATTTTTGGATTTAGTTTGTGATGATGGTATGTGAGTGTCACATCATTTCCACAGTGTGTAACCTGTAAGTAATAAGGAAGACTAGAGCCAGATGATGGAAAGTAAATCAACACTTTCAAATTCTCCTTGCTACTTCTCCCTGAAGCTTCTGGCTGCTAGGCTTGCCTCCACAGTGCCCCAACTCCGATCATGTAATTATAGCGTAACACAACTGATTACTAAGTTTGCATCAGGCCAAATTATTGAGGCAAAGTCTGAGATGACAAAAACTTCCATCACAAGCTTTAAAGGAAGCTAACAAACTGGAAAGTCACATAGGCTTTGCTCCTAAAAGTAACATCACTGAAGTAATGAAAGAGTTACCTATCTCATTAGCAAATTGCAATCCCATGATGAATCGACTTTTTCCAGCTACCCATAGGAGAAGGAGGAATACTGAGAAATGTAGTACAAGTACAGGAGAAGTTTGTGAACATGAGACAATGATATTAATTCAGCTTTGGGACTTAATCTTTCAAAAGCATTCAAGGCTGAGAACCATAACTGGGAAAGGAGTTGTTCTCTGTCCATTATTACACAGTTCTCTGAGTTTATCCATGGGATGAGGCCCAAAATCTGAGATTCATCCACTTATTTTAGATTCCTTGTTTGGAGCATTCAGTGGCTTGACTTGAGTCAATGTTGTTCTCTCTAATAGATTCTGCCTTTGAACAGCATCAGAGCTGAAACAAGACGTCATGCAGTGAACGATGTAGAAGTACAGAAATATGTTTAAAAATACACAGCATGAGAGCTATGTTCTCAGCATCCATGTTGAAAACAGTAACAAGTGGTTTCCTACAAGAGTTCAACTGGAACCAATATTATTTAATGACATCATCATCAGTGACACAGACAATGAGATTCAGTGTATCTTCAGCAAGTTTGCAGGTGACACCAAGCTGTGTGGTGCAGTTGATATGGCAGAGGGAAAGGATGCCACGCAGAAGGGCTTTGACAGGCTTGAGGAATGGGCCCACACGGACCTCATGAAGTTAAAGCCAAGTGCGAGGTCTTGCACCTAGGTCAGGACAATCCTCAGTATCAATACAGATGGTAAGATGAATGGATTGAAAGCAGCCTTGTGGAGGACTTGGTAGACCAAAAATTTGACATGAGCTGGCAATGTGCGCTTGCAGCCCAGAAAGCCAGTTGTATCCTGGGCTGCATCAAAAGAAGTGTTGCCAGCAGGTTGAGGGAGGTGATTCTGATTATATTTGAATGTAATTTGGAGCTGTAGACCAATGAAGATGTAAAAATAACGTGTAAAAATGTGTCAGCAAACATAAAAATTACCTCAAGTGGATGCTATAATAAGGAAGAGGAAACCATCAACATCATATTGCTCCTGGAAGGACTTATGATACACATGACTCAACATAACACCATCATTACTAGCTTGAACCTTAAGTCCCAGAGGAGCCATGAAAGGGTGGTCATAATATTAGGCAAAGATATAGGAAAAAAAGAAATGCATGCATATCAATTTTGCCTACATTATTATTACTGAGACTTTATATATATATATATTAGTATTATTTTTTAAATTTTATTTTTCTGATATTTAGACCTGGACTAAAAATGATTGTTGGATTAAGCTTCTAAGATTTTAATTATAGTAAGAATAAATTCCTAGGTTTATCTATAAGATGCTTCATTTTTTTTTCCATAACAAAATTTTGAGTGTAGCAAAACTACTTTTTTACAATGGATCCTGGCCAAATGATGCTTAGGAAATTGCTACTGGCAAGGCCAAGGATGATGATTGTCCTCTATTCTAAAGCTGTCATTACACAGCTTTTGGATTCCTATCTGTCATATCTTTGAAAGAACAGAGACAACTCTTTACCCCTGGATACCCACTACCTTGAGATAGCATCCTCCCAAAGGGATATGGAGGACCAAGATTCAAAACCTTTTTGCAAAAAAATACTAACAATTTCTTTCATCTCTAAATTCCCTTAGTTCTTTGATTATAGAGCAGAACATATCTGCTGGAGGCATATACTGAGATATCTCAGAACAGACAGAAGTCTGACAGTCACCCTGGACATCTGAGTTCAGCTTCAGCTCACGTAGACCTGCATATTCTTAGTATCTCCTCGAATAGCCCAGACATGCACTAGATAGCTGCAGATGAAAGGGCCTCTTTTGAAGCTAGCACCTGGGGAGCACTTATCTTGAGATTTTTCTATCCAGAGAGGTCTCAGCTGAAATTTCTATTATCTTGTTACCTTAAACAGCTTGGTTCACATTCACCACACAGGCAGGTACCTATTGAGTTAGTGATAACCAACATATATTTTCAAAGATGTTCCAGGTGGATTTAGGCACCTAATGAAGCAGAAAGACTAATTAGCTTCTGTGATCTGGGATGAAAGGACAAAGTTAATGCTGCTGTCTTTTAATGTCTGTCTTACATATCATCCAGTCAACTACACTATAGCATTGAGTAACACAAATCACTTCACACTAAGTCACTTTCTTCACATTTACAAGCCTGAGGTGACAGGACTAAGTAAATACAATATATTTTCTACGACATTTTTCTCATATAAATGATTACATTATTGTAATGTTTATTCACGCTCTGGGGCTTTTCTGCTTCCTTGCCAGGGCTATAAACATCTCCCTTGCTCTTTTTTTTTTTTTTTTTTTTTTTTTTTTATTTTTCCATGGTGTAGCAAACATTCCCAGCCTAGATAGCTATTTAATCAGACTGTATTGGCTCTATTGGCTCACTATTGATCACAGTTAAATGCTTTCTTCCCACAAAGAAAATCTTGCTTAAGTAATTTTCCGTATTTTTTTTTCAAATAGCAGACAACATGAATTAGTGTAATGGTTTAGCCCTAGTCACCGCACAGTTTCTTGCTCATGCTCCCGCTCCCTACCAGATCGGGGAGACTATTGGGAAAAAGGAAAACTCGTGGGTTGAGACGAAGACAGTTTACTAAAACAGCAAAGGAAAACTACAATAATAACAGAATATAAGGCTATTAAAATATATAAAATGAACAATGTATGTTTTCTCACCACCAGATGTCCCAATGACCAATACAGCTCGTCCAGAGCAGTGATCACAGAAACAAAACCAAGCAGCAAGAAAAAAACAGCTAAAAGGGAGTCAGCAAGGTAAGGAGACTGATGCCAGTGAGTGAGAGAACAATGGATGCCAGAAAGGCTGCTCTGGTCAACCCCCACTTATATACTGAGCATGACATTTATTGTATGGAATACTGTTTTTGGCCAGTTTGGGTCAATTATTCTGTCTGTCTTTCTCCCAGCTTCCTGCATCTGCACCTTAGAGAGACTTGGAAAGCAGGAGAGTGTCCTTGGTCTCATTACAACAACTCATATCATCAGGGTGTTTTATCAACATTCTTCACAAAGGAAATCCAAAACACACCAGCTACTGAGAGGAAAATTAACTCCATCCCTGCCGAAACCAGGACAATTAAGAATCAAATAACAAAAGAACAATATCAAGACATTTCTAGTTACAATGCAGATATTTTTCTTGTGATTTATATCTAAATGATAAAAGTGTTCTTTAAATAAAAGAAATTCAAATTATATCTGAACAATGTGTCTCATCATCTTGCTTTGAAAATTCAAATCAAAACACTCAAGCTTAAGTAAGCAAAATTAATTGATAAATTTCAGTCTAATAAATATTGACTTGGAAGAAATAGGCTACAGAAAGCTTTCTGATTGCTCTTTCACCCTTCTGATTGTCTTCCACATCCCACTAGAGGGAACTGAGTGAGTAGCTGCGTGGTGTTTAGTTGCTTGCTTGGGTTAAACCACAAGACTGGTTTTGACATTTTAACTTTCTGTAGATCTTAAAACTCTAAGATTTTATTGGTTTATATGACAATGAACTTTTATTCTGAATCATTACTATTTGTTAGGCAATGATTTTTAAAAAGAGATTCATAGTTTTAATTCTGTTTTTTTATTTACAGATAATCAGCTCAGTTTTACTTAATAAGCTACAGACACCAGAATGGTGGTTTTAAAAACATCAATGGGTATAAATTAGTCATGGAAAATGGCCTGACACACCTATTACAAAATACTAGTACAGCAAATGAATGGATTATCCAAGAGGATTTTGTTCTGTAAGCAGCTAGTCCTGTAGGTTTTTGTTACCAGTCACTGAGTTTGAAAATATATCTAGATTCTTGCCTTATAGCTAATGAAAGAATCAAAGATCAAAAAGTTCCTGAAAACAGAAGCTTAAACTAACCTTTCGGTTCTCTGTTCCATCAACATAGTCAGTAGTTCCAAATGTGCTTTGAACTTTCTCATGTCGTGGGGAACAAGATAAAGTACAGCTGGGGAGGTGGAAAAATCACAACCTAGTGTAGCTAATAGCACAGAAACTGACATGGCAATTTCTATCAGTGACTCTAGTCACTGGCCTGATAATTTTTTTCCTTTGCTATTGTATTACATTCATGGCTACAGAGAGTAGCCAGCAGTCTTGATCTACTTGCTGTCATTGCCTGGTGTATCATTTCCCATTGCTCATGAGGCAGAAATGTGGCCACACACATCCACTCACACTGGAGAAGCCTGTAACAATGGAGCTCTATTCTCATTTGCACCTCAATCAAATGATAATGTATAAATAAATAAATATGGTCATATTCTTACATGTGTATTTATTTTGCATTATGGCAGCAGTAAAGAGTATCCCTCATGCAGTACAAGGTGATGAGAACTCTGCAAATGACATACAATGCTGAACTTGAGAAAGATTTTTTAGGATTCAGAATAAGTGAAAGAAAAATACATAACACAAAATGATAATAAGGTTATGCAGTGGAAAAAAATATTGTTATTGGTGACAAATTACATCTTGTTAGGTATAGCAGCCATTGTTAGAATGAGTCTTTATGGGGGTTTTAAGCTTTTGTGCTCTGTATTTGCAGAAAGCAAATTTGGAATGATATATTCTGATTATGATAATCAGATTTCCCACTGGGTTCATTAGTTACAAAGTGAGATCATCAGAGAACATAAAATACATAGAAACACACACAGCAGGTATTTCAAAGTTTGAATAACAACAACGTTTTTTTTTTTTTTTGTGAAGTAATGATCTACAGTAAGCATTTCTGAAATAAGCCCCCTAATTTACAAAAATTTAACCACCTTCTATTAAACAAAAACCAGTTACATTTTATCAATAGTTTTCTCATTTTCATTTATTTTCTCAAGTACTTAATGAATAAATTGAAAAGGTAAGGATGAATTTGGTTTTGCGATATCAGATACTCTGTGGGGTTTATTTGCAGATTTGTTTTCCTTTAAAAAAAAACCACATCAATTTATTACTTAGTTTAACTTTTCAATTATTCCCTGTGAAAATGAAAGAGACAGTCGTGCCTATTACTGAACAGCCTCCATAGAAATTTATAATGTACTATTCATTCAACCATTTATTTACTTGCATCTGTTTGGCATCCCCACCATCTCCTGATTTTGTGAACTAATTAATTCATATGGCTTTAATTTTCTCTGATTATGCATTTCCATTTCATGCAGACAAGGATATTTATCATTATTAATTTTAATGAATATGATTTATATTTCGTTTAGAATAATGTAAACATTAATCTGAATTTTTTAAAAAGTTTCTAAAGAGTATGTTTAATGCAGATTCTAGTGGCAAGTCAGTGGATTACTGATGCAAATTAGTGGGAAGATACTGAATTATATTTCTGGAAATACTGCATGGACAGTGGTTATTATTCTTATACTATTTCCAAATTAAATTGTTTCTGGCTTCCTGTTAGTCCAAGCAGTCAACCCTGGAAATCTCTGCTGTGTTTTTTGATAAAGCATTAGAGCAACAGAATGTTCTAATGGGATTGATCAACACACAGATGTGGATTTTTTTTTTTTTTTAGTGTAGAATCCTTGTCAGTTGGGAAATTTTCAATGAAATCGTACTTTATTAGGCACTGAATATAGCTGACAAATTTCTTTCCAAGTCACTATATTCACAAAACAGAGCTTTAAGTGTAGCACTTCCCTCATCACAGTGGAATAACACATATTCAATGGAATTATTTTAATGTGATTAAATTACGACAGATGGCTAAATTGAGATTGACCTGTTTTATCCTTGAAATCTCCTGGTACCTGTGATAACAACTACACTATATAGTCATTTAATTCATTGGAAAATGTCATAACACAAGCATTGCCAATATTTGTAACCATTTAATATAATTCATTATTTTCATATTACTGTACAGGAGGAATCCAATATGTAGACAAACAGAATTCTTGCTTCTGAAAAGCTGATGTTTCGCAAGACTGGCTAAACAAATTAGAACACTGAAATAATTTATTTTTTTTTTTTCATTTAGAAGGTGGAATAATGGGTGGAAGAGATAGCCTTGAAAATGTTTTATCCTTAATGAATATAAAAATTCATTCTGCCATCAGAATTACTGATTTTTTTTTTCCCCTGCTATTGCTATGTAGTTGTGGGAGGACACAGAAGCAAAAACCAAACAGCGAAACTCATAAAACAGTAAAGGATAATATTCATTTCCTTGAGATATTAATTGGCTGTTATATTGTTTTCTTGAAATTTTTCAACATATAATTCTGTACTTATAAAGGAATTTGAGATCCCTATAAGAAAGCACAGGATCAGGACATTATTTATAGCCCCAGAGCCTTAGAAGTGCTATCTGTTCCATGGGTGCTTTCTTGTTGACAGGGTGAACTCTACCAAATAATATTAGAATGTATCACAGCACCAGCTTTTAAGTAGAAGTCTCAATTGAGTTAACTTCTGATATAAAAATGATTGTATTATTTGGGCCATTGAATTCTCACTAAGCTAAATGGAATATTCTAGGACTTTAAAGGGCAGATCCAGATCCTAACATAACTGTTAGATGGAGACTGTCGGCTGGATATATAGGTTAATAGGGCTACCAGTAATCTTTTGTCAAATGGTGCAGTTCTAATGACTTCAATGGACTTGTGCTAATCTGCTATTGCTGGTCATCATTTGGAGAGGACAAATGTCAATGAGTGCAAGTTGCACTGGCAGAAGTTTCATCTTCATAAAATAAATTTTTTTTTTTTTATGGTGAGAACAATAAATCAGTGGAAAAATTTCACCGGGGATGTAGTGGAGTCCCCATCACTGGAGTTTTTCAAGATGTGATTGGACAGGGTGCTAGACAATCTCATCTAGGCTGCCTTTCCTGTGAAAGATTTTTCAAGAGCTGTTCTATGGTTCTATGATTCTGTAATCTAGTACCAGAGTAACTGTACTTCTCAAATGCTGTACATTATTCATGAAGGTAGGATTTTTATTACACTTAGTATTTGCACTGTAAAACATAGATTCGATTTCCTGAATCTCTCAGATGGTAAAATTATTGTGTGTATGTTTTTAAAATGGAAAGAAAATATTGTGTGACTTTTACCTGAATGAATTCAGATTTGGCCTTCTATGTGGTGATTTTGGTTCTCTCCTGTAGCCATTTTTCAAGTGCAGAAGATCTCTGAAACCAGTGGAAACCCGTCTAAATAATAGGTGGTCCCAGTGCAGCTCAGGCTGCCATGTCTCCTGCTATCTTTTCTGTTTCTATGTTTAACAAAAATGGACTGTCTGGGAGAAGTGTCATTAGGCCAAGGTATCAGCAATAGCCATTGATGAAATGGCTTATTTAAATTCTGGACTCTGTTGTTAAATAGAGTACTCTATCTTTATTAATACTCCACAGAAACTTAGTGTTGGAGAAATACAAAAGGTTTCATTGCTTACACTAAAACAGACAGACATATACACGCAGAGATGATGCAACCTAGTGTGTGAGGCATTCTTTCAAACAAACAGATCAAATCCAAAAGGAACTCATGGTCAATTCTGCACTATGCATTTAATTTCTTTCAATTTCTTAGCTGTATAAGAACAATGGCATTTTAAAAATTTGACTGTATACTGTGCATTCATTTGTTGCATTTAATCCAACAGCAAAACCAGCCATTTAACTTTGTCTATTGCCTTTTTCACTTGTAATCTATCACTGTATCTCTTTACAGTGAAAGAGTACAGAATGTCAACTTAAATTTATCTGTAGCAAGGTTAAAAAGAAATAATTTTTACAGAAATTTAATATATCACTAAGCCACATTTGGGCCTTTTTACATTTTTAATACCTTGTCAATCCTTGAAGACTCTGCTGATGTCTAAAGAATTCCAGACCTGTAATATAGTCAGAAGTAGAGCAGCACCTGGATCACTGGTAATTCTGTTTTGTGAGTCTTTTAGTGGGAGAAAGGTTAAGTCTCATTGTTTCACACATTGTTATCTCTCTCTCTCTCTCTCTCTCATCTATATATAGTGAGATATTTTCAGAATTTTTTAACTAGGAAAAAAATGCCCTGAATCTCAGAGTTATTGATGCCAGTTTAACTTCATCTTTGTTCAGTCCAAGAGAGAAAATATTATTCTTCTCATACAGTTTGAAAAAAAAACCATACGTTGAAATGCGAAGAATAAAGGGAAAGTGCAGTTCTTTCTATAGATAAAATAGAAAATGTTTTTTATCTGTGCTATCATTTATCTATCAGAGGATCAAACACTTCTCTTCTGATTACTTAGATGAGGTACTTCTGCCACAAGCGAAATATGAAATGTAAAATCCACATACAGAACGTATTTCCAAAGACATTTAATAGAGACTACTGTGCAGTGATGGAATAGTGCTATTTACCCCAACACATTATAATCGTAAGTCATTTTCTCTTTCGGATGACAAACTACTCACATGCCAGCTGAGAAAGATATTTTCCCTACAGCAGCATCTGGTTCATTGGCAGACTCTTCAGGCAGTGGCACTGGCATCTTCTACACTGCATGTAGGTCTCTCATATCATTATGTTGATAATTTTTCTGGGCTACTGTGCCCTTCTGTTAAAACCTTATTTTTCTCTGATATGTTCTAAATAATTTGTTCAATATATTAATTTATTAATTAGCTAACTGTTGTTCACAGGATACCATATTTGAAATCACTCATGGTAAATATTAGTGATTACACATTTCTGCAGAGTTTCCAGTTTGCTCCTAGAACTATTTAAGTCTCAATAAATTCTTTTAGAGGGGTGAATTTTAAGAGAAGTTTAAACACCAAGTTTTCTGCTCTATGTACTTTTAATTTTAAATGGTTTTAACTGAAAACTGCAACCCCAAATCTGATCATCAATACAAGTATATTGCTATCAAACAGCAATACTTTTTCATCTTTAAAAAATATACCAAATATATCTACATGGCATGGCAAAGTTATCTCCTTAAATGCATTACACTTTAAGAAAAACATTATACCAATAGGATAATTATCACCAAGGGTAATTGTGATTACAGCACTGAACTACCGTAGTACTTCCAGTAGCCATGAAGTGAAAACAAGTAAAACCCAAAAAAAGACTAGTATGAAGCAAAAATAAGTAAGAATATCACAGCAACCTTACCAAATGATCCAAGATCCATCCAGCTTTGTGTCCTGTCTCTAGAAATAGCAAAAGATAAATGCCTGTGGAAGAGTATAAGAACAGCAGACACATATATTTCCCTATTACTTCCTCAGTTGCTCAGGAATTTCTAAAATTTAAAAATATTTCTAAGTGTTTAACTATTCTCAATAAATTCATCCTTCACAGTTTTTTTTTTCAGTTTTCTCTGCATCTTTTACATCCAAAGTATCCTGTGAAGGAGCAGGCACAGCTTTACTTTGTGTTTATGAACTCTGCACAACATCCTAGGTATTTTTTCTGTATCATTCTGTTCAAACTGTCCCAAACGTGACAGTTACTTCACCAGCCCTTAAGCATAATGAAAGGACACATTTTTTTCCCTTAATTTATTGATCAGTCTGTCCACTGCTCTATTACCAATCAAAAAAATGTTCTTCTTGTGGCACTTATATAATCTGGAGTCCCCAACATAAGAAGGACATGGACCAGTTGGAGAGGGTCCAGAGGAGGGCCACAAAGATGATCAGAGGGCTGGAGCACCTCTCCTATGAGGACAGGCTGAGAGAGTTGGGGCTGTTCAGCCTGGAGAAGAGGAAGCTCCAGGGAGACCTGATAGCGGTATTCCAGTACCTCAAGGGGGCCTACAGGAAGGATGGGGACAGGCTGTTCAGTAGGGCCTGTTGTGATAGGACAAGGGGTAATGGGTTTAAATTAGAAGGAGGTAGGTTTAGATTAGATATTAGAAAAAAATTTTTTACAATGAGAGTAGGAGAGCACTGGAACAGGTTGCCCAGAGAGGTGGTGGATGCCCCATCCCTGGAAACATTCAAGGCCAGGCTGGATGAGGCTCTGAGCAACCTGATCTAGTAAGGGATGTCCCTGCTTCTTGCAGGGGGGTTGGACTAGCTGACCTTTGAAGGTCCCTTCCAACTCTAACCATTCTATGATTCTATGATTCTATGATTCTATTGCCTGATTTCCTTAGCAAAGAACTCTCAGTTTGCTTGAATTCTATTGAAGTGACCAGATTTCCTTTGGATTGGTCACCAGTTTGCAAAATATAAACTAGTACTATCTTCAGAAGAAAAGGAAAGATCTTTCAGAAAATCCACATCAAGTTGCAGAAGTTATTTCCTTTCTTTCTATAACCATTACTTGCATACAGTCTATCTAGGTCTATCTGCAGTGGGCGATAGATCACTGATTACTGGTCCTGTCTAGATGATTTAGAGGCTGCTTCAATAAAGAATTATGCAAAAACTATTCTCTTGCCCATTCAACACATGATACATAAAACCAAGAAAATTAATCTGTTCTTGTGCCCTCTGGCAGCCTCAAGCTATTGATAAACTGAAATAATTTTTAGGGCAATACATTGACACAATATCTCTTACATGTTCCTTATGACAGAAAAGACATACTTGTGCCTATTTGAAAGTTTATTTGAAAGATTTTTACATACAAAGATTTAAATAATAATATTTTTCCTTCTCATCTGCAACTTTCTTCATATATGCAGTGGGATTTCAGTAAGACATTGACTTTTCTCAAGAAACATCAAATTGTTAAGTTTTACCTTATGTAGATGTTAAGTTAATAAAAGAACAGTTTTGTAGTGCTGAATACCATATCTCTTCACTTTACACACATTATGCATAACAGAAAGAAATGTTTGATGAATGGAATCCTAAATGTAACTGTAGGCTTGTATCTTTTATTAGATAGGAGGTCTAAAACACTATCCCTGCAGTACTCATGAGCTGCTGTTGGCCAAATAAAGTGTGACCCAATATGAATACTATTATTGTACACTAAATCAAACGTATTGTCTGCATGGAACATCTTTACATGTTGTGGGGTTGTGGGTTTTTTTTTTTCCTTATATAAGTGCAATGTGTGCTTTATTGTTTTATAATTTCTTGAGGAAAATTGCAGTGCAAGAAAACAAACTTTGCATTTTCTGTACAGTGATTAGCTCCACTGTTAACTTTCCACTCCAGTCTAAGTTTCTGGTTTATTCAGTCTCTCATGTATTCCAGACCTCTGAGTACATATTGGTGGTCTACAATCTCCTGCCTATGTTGATATTTCTTTTCAAATGGGGAGTCCTAAAACTGGACACAACATGTCTGATACAACTTTATGATGGCCAAGTACAGCAGAATAAGTCCTTCTCTCAGTCACTGACCATGCTTTTGTTAATGTAGACCAACATACCTAATCTGTCATCAGTAAATTTGCTAGAGGTGCTTTGTGTTTCATCATCTAGATTGGTGATAAGGATGTTAAAATGAGAATTACTCACAGTATAAACCCCTTAGAAATACCACTCAGAACCAGTAACCAGTTTCACCTTGAACTACTACCCTATAACCCAACAGCCCAATTAGATTTTCACTTTCTATGTAGTACACACTCCATATCTCCCCAGTTTGATTACGAGAATTGTGTAAGAGACTGTGTTTCACTCTTCAGGGACTTCCCTTGATCAACAGGACTTTTCAAACATGATAGAGACTGGCCTCATAATTATATATTGGAGATCTGTCAGCCCACTCAAATGCCCACTGTCAGCCCACTGGTCCCATGAACTTGAAAGCGACCAGCTTACCTGAGAAGTGCCAACTCAGGCTTCTCTACTTCCCTCCTCCCAAACCTTGGCACTGAGCACAGAGACCTAGAAAATCTGTGAACTGAATTTATTAACAAAAACTTCTGAAAAGGTGTGAATACCTCAGCCTTTCTTGTAGTCTCTTTCACTAAAACACCTGTTCTACTCAATGGTGAGCTCACAATAGTCTAGAGACCATTAATTCCATAGTTTAGTCTTGAGACAGTCCGTAAATTCCTTCCAAAAGGCATCCAGAATCTGAAAGAATGTAATCAGTTAATACATACACATATGGATAAGTGTAATGTCACATATATACTTTGTTTCTTCTTCCAACAATACCCCTTATTCACTTTACAACTGTGGGAAAATGTTTCATCTTTCTGGTAACAAAATCTAGTAAGAAAAAATACAGTTATTGTGTACATGAGTTATAAATTAATTAAGGGGTTAGTAACCAACAGTGCTGTGAGCAATATAGTAAAATTTATTTTCAAGTATTTTTTGAGATTTACAGAACAAAATTATATATAAATGCCATATGTATAAATGCCATACGTTATTTATCCTTTAGTATTTTAATAAAATGTGTTATCACAGTTACCCATTTGTATTTTCCTGCTATGCACCTGTGTATTTGGAGATATTTGTATACGAAATGCACAGGTGTATACAAAATACAAAAGAATTTAAATGGTGATTTGTGAAACTGCAGTACATTGAAGAGTGATATCCATATCAAGAAGCCAAAGAAACAGCTGGTCCTTCTCTGTTTGACCACACTGCCTGATGTGGATGGGCAACAAGTGGAAAGTTAATATCTTTATTCCACAACATTGTGTGCATTGTGGTCATGATGGTGTAAGAAGGCAAAATTATCTCCCCATCTGTCCATTGTGATGTTATCTAATAAATTTGCAGTGCAGAAACCTTCGAAAGCACAGATGGGATCTTTCATCCACTCATACTTCATAAAGAACAAAACAAAGTACATAAATACTAGAGGCTTTCATATGAAGTCATATGAGCTGATAAATTTCCCAGTACACTTATGTGGAAATGAAACTTTATACTGTTTTTTTTTTTTTAATTTAGGAAGAGAAATTGACAGGAGAAGAAAAAGAGAAAAATAAGTAAGTAGAGAAATAAAAATCTAAGTGAGAAAACAAACAAACAAACAAAAAGACTGTATTCAGTTATGTTCCGTCTCTTTCATGACATTTTGACTTTTCCATAAAATGTTCACTGCAGACAAAACACAATACTTAATTTTGAACAAATTTGAGTAAGCAGAGGTGACAAATAATTTTTGCATCTTTCCTGTGATCAATCATAATTTTTGTGACAAATCTTCATGAAGTTTGGTATAAAGCATCACAATTCCACAAACCTCTCCCAGTGTAATTCTGTAGTTGTGAAACAGGATCCATGTTTCCATATTTTGCTAAAGTATTAGCAATATCTCATCTATAAGAGTACAATCCTGATCTCAGTGAAAGATTAGCAGGAAAAAAAAAAAAATCAATGATCAAACAAAAAAAACACACACACACAAGAAAAAAAAAAAACCCAAACCCAAGCAAATCAGTGTTTCAGGAGTAACTAGAACCAGATAAGAACAAATGTTTTTATTTCTTGCAGTAATTAAAAGTAAGAGGAAATTTAATCTTTAATAAGCAAAATGTTTCAGTACAATGTTATTCCACGTATTTATGACTTTAATCTTTCAGACGCAGTGCAGGAATATGGACTTCTGCAGGGAAAAGAAAAAAAAAAGTAAGGGAGGAGATGTTAGTGGTAGAAAACAGTTTTCTCATTGATGTGGAAGTTCTCACACAAGCTTAATCTAACTACTATGGGCTATGAGCAATATTAACCTTATGTCAAGTACCGGGCCTTGCACTAAGCTGACTTTCCCTGCTACAGCCAAGGGTAGAGAGCCATTGCTGTCAGAAAGTCCTCTTAGGTAGCAGAGCACAGTGACAGATAACTTTAACTCTCTCTGTTCTTGGGCATCAACAGTTCACAAATAGGACCTATTTCACACCATTTATAGCTGCTACAGCAAAGACTGTGTAACATATTTTCTGAATACTGTCCATAGCATTCATTGGCAATTCTACATTTTACCACATGACACAATAATTTTTTTTATTAAAACATTAAATAAGTTAATGTATTTGAATGTTCATAAACCACTCATTAAGTTTAAGAAAATAAATTAAACAATGAAAGACCCAAATTATTCAGTATTTTATGGTTTCTTAAAGTTTAAATACAGACAATGAAGTATACAAACAAGCATTAAAATATAAAGTACAAAGATAAGTATGTAAAAAAAGACATATTCAGCATCTTATATATACCCTATATATAGCCCTACATCAGTATATGAGTATATAGATCATCTTTCTGTAAGTAGCCCAAGATCTTTAAAGAGGAGCTCCAAACTATCAGTAGTTTTTTATCCTCTTTTCCAAATCTCTATTTATCCTATTGCATAAATGTGACGGTCTGAATATTGAGCCTTTCACGTCAGATCTTGCAGTTTCTTTCCTTGTATTTTACTTCTGATAGAGTCTCTCAGCCATCTTAAAATAATGTTTCCTGGGAACTTAACTGTCCTAAAATTGTGGTAAACTTAGATAGCATTATCCGTGCTCCACTTTCAGCGTTTTCTGTGCTCCTCCTTCTGGTGCTATGTTAGTTATCTTTTAGATAATTTTCTTGTGGGTGCAGGATAAAACTACAGCTTTATCTCAAACTCTGATATGTGGGGCAGCTACCAATAACTTAGAGCAAACTGGAGACACTTGGAGGCAATCTTCACCTGCTCTGAATCCAGAATAAATTCTTACCACACACTGGATGATGACAGTATTTTAGTAAACTCAACCTCAAAATGTTGGCTAACTCTAGGGTTGGGGCCCTGAACAATTAGTTTATGTAAGCAGGTAGACTTCAAAGCAGATTGTGGAAAGTGTGACAGTATTCTAAGTAGATTAAACATAATGTCGTAGTTTAGCCCCAATCCGGACCAGACTACGCAGTCTCTCTCTCACTCCCCCCACCCTCTGAGAGAACAGGGAGAGATAATTTAAGAAAAGAGAGATAATTTAAGAAAAACGACTCGAGGTTTGAGATAAGGACAGGGAGAAATCCTTACCGTCACGGGCAAAAACAGACTCGACTTGGGGAAAACTATTCATTTATTACTACAACTAGCAGGATAATGAGACAGAGGAACAAGAAAACCTCCTCCACTCCTCCCACTTCCCGAGCTTAACATTATCTACCTTCCCCCCAAGCGGCACAGGGGGGAAGAGGGAATGGGGGTCGCGGTCAGTCCATCATGCGTTGTTGTACGCCGCTGCTTCACAGTTGGGGGAAGAACTCCTCACATCCCTCCCCTGCTCCAGTGTGGGGTCCCACCCATACGCCACAGTCCTTCATTAAACTGCTCTGGCGTAGGTTATCTCTTCCACGGGGTGCAGTCCCTCCAGAACGGCTGTCCCAGCGGGCCCTCCACGGGCCACAGCCGCATTCAGGCATCCACCTCTCCCGGTGCAGGGTCTTTCACGGGCTCCAAGCTCCAAGTGGATCTCTGCTCCTCCGTGGACCTCCATGGGCTGCAGGGGGACAACCTGCTCCACCACGGTCATCACCACAGGCTGCAGGGGAATCTTGGCCAGGAGCCACATTACTCCTCCCCCTCCTTCTTCACTGACCTTGGTGTCTGCAGCTGTTTCTCTCACAAGAAAAGTTCATTCTTCCCAACGGGCTGGCAGAAGCCTCAAAAAGCCTCTCAGGATCTCTTCACCTTATTCATCCCATCTCATCTCCTCTCCACCTCTTGCAGCCGGACCAGGCTGAGTTGGGCCCAGTCGGCCGCCTGGGGAGAGGCCAGAGGGTGAGGCCTGCAAGGCCCCGGAGGCCTACGCCTCCCCTTCTGGGCCTCTGCCCTTGCTCAGCTTCGTCACATCTTCTCTTCTCTTTCTTTTTCTGTTTTCCCTTTCTTAAATACGTTATCGCAGAGGTGCTATCATGGGACATTCTGCTCCCAATCAGCTCGGCCTTGGCCAGCAGTGGGTCCTCCCTAAGCCCAGTCAAGTCCACTAAACAAAGGGGAGCGACTTCTAGCAGTTTCCTACAGAAGTTACCACCTTAGGCCCCCCTCACTAAGCAAAACCACAACACATAATTTTCCTTCTAGTCTATTACCTTTTACTTAGTAAAACTTGACAATGAATTTTCTGGGTTTTTTTTAATGTTTCTAGCTGGTAATTTTATTTGCTTTAAGCTAGAATGGCCTGTCATGTAGGTCACTTTGATAGCGAGTGTTTTAGTACAAATGAAAAGGTGTTGTGGACTGACAACAAGGAGTGTATATGGTTAAAACTAAAATACCAAACTGCCTTTCCAGTAATTGCTACCACAACACATTTTTTTCCAGTATGTCCAATAGATAATGATAATATCTTACTGCATCTTCACAAGTAAATCTGCGACCTGCTCTCCATAGGTAAGTTATATCAGTATTTTCTAATTGCCAGAATTACTTATTAAAATTATTGGATGTTCACTAGAGTAACCTGGAATATACTTGAATCTGGATGGAAAATATTCACTCTTCATAGCTATTTTTATCAAGGTACACAAAGAGGAAAATAAAAGGTGAGAAAATAATAGCTTTTCAAATGTAGGGGCATTTGTGACGTTAGGGATGCAATGAAAATAACTTGCAATCTAGGTTTAGCAATACACTAATACAATAATATACTACAAAAATCATCATCATCAAAGTCCAAAAAGCACCATTACTACACTTATTTTAATATTTGTATTTTACTCCTATCTACATAAAAATAAGTAAAAGTTGGGTAAAATCATACTTTACAAGATATGATTAGTGAAAATATTTAGCTTTAAGAAATAATAAAAAGGAACCTAAAATGGAAGCTGTCTTTCAATTTATTTTTTTTTTGTAAAAAAACTTATTGTAATTGATATAACGCTGTCACATAGTCTACTCTTTAAAAGAAACAGGCTCCTCTTTGCTTTTTATTTATTAATTAATGCAAATTATATTTTAAAATACTTTTGATCATTATTTTGTTTCCAGTCTGTATATGTACCTTGAAATGCCTAATTTTGTTTTGACAGCCACCACTCTTTTCCCTATAAATACATACATTTTGGGGACAGACCCCAAGGGACAGACAACAATATATCATTTATATTGTGTAATATGTGGTATTACAGTACACAGTATAGTAAATTAATTTTCCCGAGTACAAACTGGTGAATATGTACAAAAAGAAATGGATCTTTGAACTTATTTCTGAAATATATCAATTATACTATGAATTCAACTAAATGTACCAGTTAAATAAGTGAATTTACAAAAAAAACATCCTAAGGTGTACGGCACCGTAATCCTAGGTGAAGAATAAATCTACAGCAGCTACTGACTGAATTACTATAGAGCTATGAATGTAGGTGGTTTTCACAAAAAAAAAAAAAAAAAAAAAAGGAAAAAAAAAGAAAATTTTCTTCTTCATATCACAAAAACAATTCTGAAGAGTATTCTGGGAAAAGTGTGAAGAATTACTGATTTTTAACTTGCATAAACACCACATACTTTATTATCAAATGAGTTAAAGCTATTGAGTTATTATGGCTTAATTAATTACCATGCATGAACTGAGCCCTAATAGCCACCTGCCTCAATTACACCACTGCTGTTCTGAAGTAATTTTCTTTCTCTTAAAGTACTATTATGTTGAATCACTGAGCAATAGCTCACTAGGCTATGTTAAAGAAATCACCTTTTGTCATATGACCAAATAGTTAATAAATTGCAACTTGCACAATAAATCATTCTCATAAGACATTTTCATAAGACAGATGTGAGAAATTCTGTGCTTCTAGCCATTTTATAAATCTATAGACAAAGATTTGTTGTTTATTATATTTACAAAATAACAGGAAAGAAATTTGCTGAGATAAAAATATTGCACATATTCACTGTGTAAGTAAGCACTTTCTCTGCAAGTAAACATGCTTTTAAATTTAACAGAATGGAAAATCTAATCAGCAGATGAATCAACAGGAAAATGAATGAATCAACAGGAGCCACGGGAGATCCTCAATGTACCTGGCGAGAAAGAATCCATGGTGACAGTACAGTGTAAGATCTGATAGCCTGGGAAGCAACTCTGCTCAAAAACCTCTGGGTGTCTTGCCAGACAGCAAGCTGATCATGACCCAGCAGCATACCCTGGCAGCAAAGTGGGCCAAGAGCCTCCTGCATTGTATTGACAGAAGCTCAGCCAGTACATCAAGTGATATTATTCTTTTTGTTTAGTCAGCTCTCATTAGACTGCATCTACAATATTGTGTCTAATTTTTGATCCCAAACAGAAATAAATCAATAATCTAGGGAGAATATAGCACTTGCCCTGTGAGAATAGGCTAGTTCAGCCTGGAGAAGGGATGACTGTGGGGAGATGTCATAGAAGCCAGTAAACACCTATGAGGAGGTCATCAAGATGAGATAAGGATCTTTTCAGGGGTTTCTGGTGAGAGAGATACAATATGCATAAGTTAAAATAAGAAAGATTCCAATTGGATATAAAAACTTCTATGTAATGAGCACAGTCAAATATTAGTACCACTTGCCCAGAGAGGCTCTGCAGTCTCCAGCCCTGAGCGACCTGGTCTGAATTCACATCTGGCCCTGCTTTGAGTAAGAGGTAGGACTAACACCCTCCCATAATCCATCTGACCCCAAATTATTGTATTATTCTATACATTTCCATGGAAAGCATTACAGACAAAATACTGTAACTAATGCTCAGTTTACTGTCAGGAGTGAAAAACTGTCCTTCACTTACAGTACTTCATAAAAGTACTCTCAGGGCTGGGAGTGCACCAACAGGTCTTAACTGCCCTGAACAGCCTCACATGGAAGCCCCTGTGTAAGCACAGACCTGTGCCTTCAGTCCCAGTCTGGGTTTTTTTGTAGGTGGAATGTACAGATTCCTTATATATTGCCTTTTTACATGAATTCCATGGGCTATGGAGCAGCAGTAGCCAAATATAATTTCAAATTCTCTACAATGATTGTGACTTTCTTCAGTGGATATGAACATCTCTCGCTTCAAATTTAGAGAAGCTTCATAAGTAGTGCAGAACAGAGATAAGGTTTAGCTTAATTCAAATAGCTTATGTATTATATGGATAAGTACTTTAATTTTTCTTCTAATAATTACCTGCACAACACTGCCAAACAGGTATACAAAGAAAATGGCAGAATTAATGAGATTGCTCTTTTGCATATTAAAAAATCATGTCAAATGTGTGTTACGCTTGTCTAATGACCTAATAAAAAATTCTGTGTTTAAACTGTACTATCTTTCTTGATTTATCATACTCAACTGCTAACACTTTGATGGAAAGATGCTCGATTAAGTTGAAGCATATTATACTCTGATTATAGAACTGCTTATATTTCAGTTAGAAGACAAACACAGGACAATAACTGATACAAATAACTCCAAATTCTATGGCACTAGAGAAGTCAGTTTACTGTACTCATGTGAGCATCCAAATAGTGAGTAGAATGTGGAGAAAAAAACCCACAATATAAGGCTCTGCGTAGGCTTGTTTGTACTGTGCCTGTGACAGTATGGCTCTGCTCTACATCTGCCACACTTAGATGTATCAAAGATAGTAATTTGAGATTGACTTTGAGTATATTGTCTTAAAAATTAAACTTTCAATGAAAATTCATTTGAAGATTCTACCTACAGTCTAACAGTGTAAGTGAAGATAATAAATTTAGAATTTATTCACCCATTTACAAAGATTTTTTAAAATCCTAAAGTGTTGCTCTTTTCCTGTCCATGAGGTTTGTAAAGGAACTGATGAGTACTACACATTTTCAGAAAAATAGATCTTTAATTTACTAAAGTAAGAAAGGAAACACTGAGTGCTCTAATAGACAGCCTGATATATATGTGAGGGGAAACAAGGGATGGCGTTTGCATTTATTGGCTTAATCTATCTCCACTTTCATTTTGCCCTGTTCAGCAAAAGAATGGCAAAAGCAAAGGAGGAAAAAACCCAGTAACTTTTATTATTATTATATTTCAATGTTCATATGTTAAATAATTTAAAATCTTTTTAAAACTGAGCAACAATGTCGTCAGTGGTCCAGAGATCATTTTTGGGCACACTGAAAAGAAAAAGCATCAGTGAATTTAGGCTTCTGAGCTGTGGCGAAATGTTTCATTCTCCTAACCAGTGATATTACTACCCAGAAAGATCTCAAATAAGAACAGGCTCAAAGTCTCAGTAAAGAAGTAGGGATAGGTTGTGGACCCTTTTGGAAGCAGAATAGAGAGGACTCTGACTAGAGAAAAGTATTTTTCTGAAAATTCATGTAGAGTTACTCTGGACTCTCTTTTGGTACTGGTACCTCTATTAAGAGTCTGCTGGATGAGCCTGAAAAAGAAATAAATTATTATTCTCTGTTAATGACACATCAGGTGATAGGAGGAAATTTAAAAGCTATATAGAACATATTTCACAATTGTATTGTGTGCATTTAAAAATAACCTTTCAAAATTATTGGTATTGTAATTCTCATTTGAGAATAAAGGCTGCCAAATGTAATGTGTGTGATGTACAGAACAGTGACTTCTAGCTGACAAAAGCTAAGTAGATTTTCTACTGTGCTTAAAGCCAACAGGCACTTTCTTTTACTTGGCTTTGCAGTGTTTCTGCCTGGGGAGGATTGGCACCCAGTTCAAGGATGGACAGCATATTCTTTCCTTGACCACAGGTGCAGGGATTATTTCAACCCAGTCAAGAGGCGGCATTATAAAAATCTGATTTCTATTGTGCTCGTTTCCAAGTTAGCATCACAGATGCTTTCTTTTAAAATCAGTGATTAGTTTTCCCAACTGCTAGAGTTCAGGAAAATATTTTTATTCCCCTTTCCTTTTTCTATTTTTTATACAAATCTTCTTTACATATGGGTCACAATACCTTAAAGAAGGGCTGATCCTGACCCTCAAGTACACTTTTACTGGTTTTCTGGCTGCTTATATCTTTGTCTCAAGAAAATAAAATTTTAAAGTTGTTAGGAAAAAATAATGTTCTTAAATTATGTTTTCATTATTACAGTTTACTGTGTTTAAATTTCCAAAACCTTCCTACTTCCTGCAATAAAAGGATATTTTAAGCCAAATTGGCTATTTTGCTTGAAGCAGATTAAGTTCTTGTATGTTCTTTTCTTCTAGTAGAAATGAAAATTGGGGAGCTTCCATTATGCAGCAGTAGCCAAGCAGCTAGACAAGCTAAGTCTTGTCTTTGATCACTCCAACTGGAATCAGAAGAGGGAAACCTGAAGTAAGTCACATAGGAAATAAATTGCTGTTAACATGGAGCAGAGGTGCTATGTAAAATTTTAACTGCACAGCCATTTTCCAAGGTGGATGAGATCATAGCCAGTGTCTTAATACCTGAATTCCCAGAATAAGAATATTATTACAAATAAGGATTTATTGCTAGTAAATGGTACTGGCAACTAGAAATCCATACTGGTAACTCTATCTAGAAAAAACAAAACAAAACAAAACAAAAAATATTTACTATTAGTAACAGACGGCAAAACTAAGCTGTTCAGAACAATGACATTGTCTAAGTTAGGAACAATGGGATATGAATAATGTTAGGAATGTTGAGAAGATGCTTATGTGGGAAAGCTAAAAAGGTCTTTTGTACTCTTTCCTTGGTACATTCAGCGTGCAGTATTATCTTTTAGGATAACTTTGCAATTGTTAGGGGGTGCTGAACCTAGTAGCTCGATGGAGGTGAGGCAGCTGCAGCTCCACGTTCCCAGGTCCAGCCAGGAGTGAAGCAGAGAATGTAATACCAATAGGTATTGCATAATCATACACATGCACATAATACACATATGTTGTATACGCATGGCTGTCCACACAGATCAACATCAAAAATCCACTATCACTTATGCAAATACAAAGAGCATTAATGGCTTTAATCTTCACAGATTTCCTTTCCCAGATGAAGATATGTTAGAGGGAAATATATATACATATATATGTACACATATGCAATATGGATCCCTCCAGTAGCTGGCCTTAGACAGTCAGTTCAGTGGCAGGCTCAAGGGACATTTCATCTCTGATTGCCTCATGCACAGAAACACTCATGCAAAAGGGTCTCTTAGTTGATGCCCAGACCTTGTATTGTCCACAGTCAGACCTGTGATAGCCAGCTCACAGAGGGACACCCGTATCCGTCCCAGACTTCTTGCTGCTGCTATATCTGACTCCTAAGTCTCATATTGTTCTTATGAGCTAGTCTGGCTTGATATCAACTAGTGATCACATGCTGGCATATGTACCCAAACACTGTGCACGTGCTTCGATTTTTCCAGTTGCTGCCCCATGAAAACATGGGTTATGGTCTGACTACAGCTTTGGCACTCAGACCCTAAACACACACATACACATAGACTACAGAGTCCCTCATTAGAAATAGAGTTTAATGAGAAGACAGGACAGGATGCATTGACCCAGCACAGACCATGCATGCTGATAGTAAAGTGTTTACAGGTGACTAAACTAAAGGACAAGAAGGAAATGCACAGGTGGTGGAAGCAGGGATATGTATCCTGGGAAAAGTACAAGGCTGTTGCCTAGTTGTGTAGGGATGAGGTCAGGAAGCTCAAGGCGGGGCTGGAGCTGAGCCTGGCAAGGGATGCAAGGAATAATAAGGGCTTCTACAAGTATGTACTCAGAAAAGTAAGTTCATATTAAGTATATCCCCCTTGATAAGCAAGACTGGTGAACTGGCAACAGTGGATGAGGAGAAGGCTGAGGTAATCAATGTGTTTTTTTAACACCTCCAGGGATGGTGACTCAAACACTTCCCTGGGCAGCCTGTGCCAGTGCCTGACTACTCTTTCAGTAAATAGATTCTTCCTCATATCCAATCTAAACCTCCCCTGATGCAACTTGAGGCTATTTTCTCTCATCCTATCACTTGTTACCTAGGAGATGAGACCAACACCCACCTCACTACAACCTCCTTTCAGGCAGTTGTAGAGAGCAATAAGGTCTCCTCTCAACCTCCTCTTCTCCAGACTAAACAATCCCAGTTCCCTCAGCTGCTCTTCATAAGACTTGTGCTCCAGACCCCTCACCAGCTTCATTGCCCTTCTCTGGACACACTCCAGCAGCTCAACATCCTTCTTGTACTGAGGGGCCCAAAACTGAACACAGTATTCAAGGTGTGGCCTCACCAGTGTTCAGTACAGAGGGACAATCACTTTCCTACTCCTGCTGGCCACGTTGTTCCTGATGCAAGCCAGAATGCTGTTGGCCTTCTTGGCCACCTGGGCACACTGCTGGCTCATGTTCAGCTGGCTGTCAACCAATAACCCCAGCTCCTTTTCTGCTGGGCAGCTTTCCAGCCACTCTTCCCCAAGCCTGTAGCATTGCATAGGGTTGTTGTGACCCAAGTGCAGGACCTGGCACTTGGCCTTGTCAAACCTCATACAATTGACCTCAGCCTATCCATCTAGCCGGTCCAGATCCCTCTGTAGAGTCTTGTTACACTGAAGTAGATCAACACTCCTGCCCAGTTTGGTGTTACCTGCAAAATTACTGAGGCTGCACTCAATCACCTCATCCAGATCATTTATTAAAATGTTAAACAATACTGGCCTCAAAACTGAGACCTAAGGAACACTGCTTGTGACTGGTCACCAACTGGATTTAACTCCATTCACCACAACTCTTTGAACTTGGTCATCCAGTCAGTTTTTAACCCATCCAGTCAGTTTTTAACCCATCCAGTCAGTTTTTAACTTGGTCATCCAGTCAGTTTTTTAACCATGTCGAAGCCATGAGCAGCCAGTTTCTCCAGGAGAATGCTGTGAGAGATAGTGTCAAAGGCTTTGCTAAAGTCCAGGTAGAAAACATCCACAGCCTTTCCCTCATCCACTAGGTGAGTCACTCGATCATAGAAGGAGATCAGGTTGGTCAAGCAGGACCTGCTTTTCATGAATCCATGCACTCAAGATGAAGCACTCCTTAATTTTCCCCAGTACTAAGGTCAGGCTGACATGTCTGTAGCTCCTTGGATACTCCTTACTGCCCTTATTCTAGATGGGCATCACACTGGCAACCCTCCAATCATCCGGGATCTCCCCTTTTAACCAGGACTGCTGATAAGTGATGGAGAGTAGGTTCTCCATTCCGTACCTCTTGAGTGGATGTACCACAACATGGGGTCGGGGGACTAAAGTCTCTCACACTGTTAGAGAAGATCAAGATCATGACTGAGGAACCTGAATATACATAAGTCTATGCGATCTGATGAGATGCATCCCAGAGTCCTGAGGCAATTAGCTTATGTAGTTGCCAAGCCACTTTCCATTATTTTTTAAAAGTCATGGCAGTCAGGTGAGGTCCCTGCTGACAGGAAAAGGCAAACATTGCACCCATTTTTTCAAATGGTAAAAAGGAGGATACTGCGAACTAGCAACATGTCAGCCTAACCTCTCTGCGTGGAAAGATCATGGAATAGATCTTCCTAGAAGTTATGTTGAGGCGTATGGAGGACAGGGAGGTGGTTTGAGACAACCAGCATGGCTTCACCAAGGGCAAGTCCTGCCTGACCAATCTGGTGGCCTTCTGTGATGGAGTGACTACATTAGTGGACAACGGAAGAGCAATAGATGCCAACTAACTGGACATCTGTAAGGCCTTTCACACAGTCCCCCACAGCATCCTTGTCTCTAAATTTGTGTGTGAGGGATTTCAGTGATGGTCCATTTAGGGCCACTGTGGGAAATTACAAGCTGTCCACAGCTGTGAGAACGCAACCTTGGAGAGGGGAGCTAGGAGGGTTATTATTGAGCAGTATGTTATTGCTATCCAGAAACTGCTGTTAGCCAGCAGGGCACGTGCTTGGCAGGTCTTGTTGCATGCTTTGGCCACACATGCAGTAACACCTGGTCAGTACTCTTCCACTGAACCTGCTGAGGGTATAAACAGAGGTGGCTCAGAGTGGAGGAAAAAGAAAGGACCCAGAGCACACTACGAACAACAGGGGATGCCCTGAAGGTGCTGCCCCTACCTCCCTTCTCTGCTATGACTCCGCTGATAATCATCCTCCTGCTCAGCCATGTCTTCAGCTTAGTTGGGTTGGTAAGACTCTCATAAAGGGAAAAACAATATGCTAGTAACTGCTTATGCTAGAAACTGTAACTGCTTATGCTAGTAACTGCTTATGCAAGGCTATAATAGAGCAATAAACACTTTTTCTGCTTTTAAATATCATATGTTGAGTGAATTTTGTGCATAGGAATCCTACAAACCGGTTACAATTTGAGGGATACAGTTTTGATTGGTGGACTATTCAGTGGATGAGGAATTGGTTGGATGGTCCCATCCAGAGGGTAGTAGTCAATGGCTCAATGTCCAGATGGAGGCTGGTGTCCTTCAGGGTACTGTTTAGCATCTTCATCAATGACATAGAGAGTGGGATCAAGTGCACCTTCAACAAGTTATCAGAAACACCAGGTTAAGCGGGCCCATCTGAACCTCATGAGTTTAAATAAGACCAAGTGCAAGGTCCTGCACCTGCGTCGCAGTAACACCAAGTATCAATACAGACTGAGGGATGAAGGGGTTGAGTGTAGGCCTGTCAAGAAAAAATTTAGGGTACAGGTGGATGAAAAGCTCAACATGAGCTGGCAATGTGCACTTGATCAGAAAGCCAACCATGTCCTGAGCTGCATCAAAAGAAGTGTGGCCAGCAGGCCTAGGGAGGTGATTCTCCTCCTCTATTCTGCTCTCATGATACCCTGCCTGGAGTATTGCATCCAGCTCTAGAGCCCTGAGCACAGGCAAGACAGGGACCTATTGGAACACATCCAGAGAAAGGCCACAAAAATTATCAGAGGGCTGGAATACCTCTCATATGAAGAAAGGCTGAGAGAGTTGGGGTTGTTCAGCCTGCAGAAGAGGACGCTTTTGGAGACCTTATTGCAGCCTTCCAGTACTTAAAGTGGGCTGATAAGAAAGATGGGGACAAACCTTTTAACAGGGCCTGTAGTGATAGGACAAGGAGTAATGATTTTAAATTAAAACAGGGCAGATTTAGACTAGATATAAGGAAAAAAATGTTTAGACTGAGGGTGGTGGAACACTGGAACAGGTTGCCCAGAGAAGTGGTGGATGCCCCATTACTGAAGATGTTCAAGATCAGGTTGGATGGGGCTCTTAGCAACCTGATCTAGTTGAAGGTGTCCCTGCTCACTGCAAGGAATGATCTTTAAAGGTCCCTTCCAACCCAAACTATTTTATGATTCTATGATGACCAGTTTCATTTTATTCCCTACTTCTCACATTTTGCCACATTTATTGCTCCCCAAATCACTTGAATACCTCCTTTTCCTTGCCTTGAGTTCCTTTCTTAAGTGTTCCATATGAAGTCTTGCACAACCTCCACACTCTTCCCTGCATCCCATAAAGAGTTCCATCCCACAGGGCAGGAACCCCACCCTCACCTCAGTCTGTTCCATATGCCAGATACCCCTCTGGGGACTCACAGTGCTAGGTCTCACCTGGCCCAGGGGGTTGATGCTTTCCTGGGACAACCCTGACAGGCCAGGGCAGGGGCTCATGTCTCTGACTCATCACTGGGGTCCTCTGTTGCCCTCTGCTCCTGTTCTCCTGTGTGTGTGTGTGTGGATAAGCCTTTAACACATACCTTAACAAAGGCTACAATTATACAGACAATTAGACAAATGGTGTATATCCGTGCTTGTCTATGCCTTTTTCATTTATAACTTTTTATAAATAGACAGTAGATGTATAGTAGATGTATAGTATATCTGTGCTTTTCACAGTTTCTCTCTGCAGAATTTTAAAAATAACCAGGACCAGTATTTTGTCAACCTCAGAACTGCATGTTCTTCAGATATAACAGTAATCAGCTTGTTAATAATGCTCCATTCACACAAATACACTTTATAAAAATAACATTGCAGTTCTAATATTTATCTTCTGCATCAGAAGTTGTTACTCCTATTTTCTTACAGGAAAGTTTTTAGTTTTAGTATTGGGAAAAAGAACCACTTTTTTCCTCTCTTCACATAGAATGTTTGTACTTGTTGCAAGCTCTTTCCTCTTTTCATGACTTTCCAGTTCAAAAGACATTCTGCTCCTCTGTGCTTTCCTAGAAATGGTATTGCACAGATACACTTCCTCTGTACATAAGACATACATAAATGTGCACAGTTCAGCTCCCCAGTGGGTTTGCTTATGAAAATAAAAGAGAGAGAGTGGAAACTATCACAGATTCAAAGGTTAATGGCTCCTAATAATCTCTTGTTGAAAGAGTACCTTTCAGCTTGTTTCCAGTTGAAAACTTGATGGTATGTGGACTACAAGTCTGTGAAATGTGAGTAACAGAAACAGGACATTTTATGCCATATGCAGTTTATACTTGTAAAAAATCTTCATCTTCTCTCAGTTTTCCAAGTACAGATGTAGTTTTTGTGTGAGAAATGAGGCACAATATAGTCATATTGTGCATATAGGCCTAGAACTGAAATGCACTAAATATTAGTTTAAAATGTTTACAATATTGCAATTGGACTACACGTTATCATTGTATATCCCCTCTGACTGAACTATTCTGTTCTATTCTATTCTATTCTATTCTATTCTATTCTATTCTATGCTTCAGTAAAAGTTAAATACTTATGCTGCCAGGAAATGAGTAATTCAAAAGTAATTTTCATATAGTAGGAGGAAATTGTCTATCATGTAAAGACTATTTACCTTTCAGAAGCACTGGATTGCTATAGAATTTATTCTCAAACGTGCTACAATCTTTTATGTTCGTCACAGTTGCCTTCCACCTTCTTTCACACATTTAAAGAATACTGTCAAAGCATCATTGAGGAAGTACCAATTAATATTATACTCAAATCTTTTAATGTTATGTTTTATAGAAAACTAAGCATGTGCTATCCCCCTGCTAAACAGCTCTATTGAATCTAAATTATACTGAAAACACAATCAGTGTTGCCCTAATGTTGAACAGAATTAAGTAGAGAAAATGATATTTGAAATAGTTTCTATGAAGTGCTATTACCAGCTTGTAATAAAGTGCTTTTCTTATGCATCCACATCAGAGTAGAATGGGACCATCTGAGAAATATTTACTACAATTCTATCCCATTTTGACATTTTATTTCAATTACATTAGGCTATTATTGGATTCAACATAATAGCATAACAGATATGCTTCTACTGCATAACTTTTCAGTCATATTTGCAAGATGATTAACTTCTTCCAACAAAAATTAAGATAATATTGTGTTTCCATTGTTCAAACTGAGTCTCTATTTTGTAATCAACAATTTTGATACATTTTCATTATCATGACTAAATTTGCCTTCTTGAGAAAATAAAAATCTATACAACAATTATGACACTGCAATCAAAATTTCTGAAAATTTAACTTGATTTAGTTGCCAAACTAAACAGATACAAACCTGGATCTATTCCTTAAACATCAAATTCACTTCCCTGTGATTATGACCCATTGATGACCCTAAGAACTGGCCCTTACTCTAGTTTCTGTTCTTGGAACAGAAAGTATTGAAGTGCACTTGATGGAAAAATTCCATGCAATCTGTCACATCTCTCTAAGTAGAAAAATATGTCCATTGGCTAGTACTAGAAAGAGACTTTATCTATATAGTTATTTTTTTTCCTTTGATGTGTTATTAGCAATCTGCCATTTATACAACCACATCAACTCATATTACTAGACAGTTTTCTGCTCGCTAAGAACATTTACTGATAAAGTTTCCTGGAAGTTTTAAAAATATGAAACTGGAAATAGAAAAAGACTATTCTTTATAGAGCTGCTATTTTAAAATTATTTTATTAATACACATGCCTGATGTTATAGAATGTACAATAATCTTGCTCTCTAGACCTCATTGCTTTAAAAGGTGGTTTGGAGGACTTTTTCTCCACATCCTTTTAAAAGTCTACTAGAGAATATAATTAAAATTAACAGAGACACAGAGCAGATTTTGAACAAATGGATCAAAGACTACAGTTTTTTGTTTGACAATAACAAACAATTTTTTCTCAGAAAAATATATAATTTTGTTTTTATTTTATTTTCCTTTATCAAGTAAAGTTATTGGGTGAGATTTGATTGTTCTTCTATGCAGATCAGTGGGATAACAGAGATAGGATTTATAAAATACACTATTCAGGAATATTTAGTTAAGAAGACATTGCCTGATAAAAATAAGAAGTGCTTACTCAAGCACATGGGAAATTCGAAAAGGTCACCGACATTGATGATATATCTTTAAGTGTGTTTCTTAGAAGAAATTCCTGCTGTAAGTTTAAAGAATATTTTGTAATCTTTTAAAATACAAAATAGAGAGGGAAATGAAATATTTGATCTTATTATTATACTAGAATCCTTGCTGTTAGAGTTTAGAAGTTGCATGCAAACTCTACAGAATTTGGCCAAATGAAGATGTTACTTTCTGTGAAAGTAAACCTTCCAGACTACAGTTTGGAAAGTAATTTATGTTATTTTAACCTGAATTTTAATTGAATAGCTTCAACATTTTGCCCAAGTAAGTGTTTTTCAAGGATTATTTGAAAAATTACTTAGTGAAATAAGCACTTCTTTTCCACTGGGAGACAGGTGTGCATCTTTTAAATTTTGAGAAGGAAGTAGTACTTAATTTTTCTGAAATATGAAATCATATTGTGAATAGATACATCATGAAATATCACTTAGTAAAAATATAAAAAGAGTGATTTCCAATGGGAAAGTTAAAACTATTATTAGTTTAACATGGCAGATGTTCTGACAGAACTGTATATTCAAAATGGCTGCTAACTGCAGCCTGATATCCCTGGTGTGGATATCAAACACAAATATATACAGTGACAGGTTAGCTCACCTTTCCTTCTCCCTGACTCTTCTTTCTTATGATTGCACATTCAGTCACATATAGTAAAGCAACATCTTGTAAGCAGGGGTAATATACTCAGAGTAGTATAATCGTGTTGCTCTCAATTTTATTATAAAAAATAAGTAAACTCTCCAAAACCTACAGGGGAAAAAAAGAATAACAAACTATTATAGTCCTGAAAATAGAAAGAAAGTAATTTTCACTTCAATGATTCAAGTGGGGAAACACGTCCATTATGTTTTCTTCACTACCTTGGCTTCGTGGTTCCAAAATCTCCTAAGATATTTAATACCTTTCATTTTCTCCAGCCTGAAGATCATTCTACTCATCAAACTCAGCAGATATACTGCCTCTTTGCTTTGACATCTTAACCCCACAGTGACCCATACTAAATGCCCTGCAATGGAAGAAAGCTCAGGCAACTGCTAAGGCAGTTAGTAACAGAAATTAACAGCATTTAGACAGTCCAGTCTAAATGTAGCTAGGTTGTATAACTAGGACCAAGACATCATGAGCTGAGAGTCAGAATGTGCAGTATTCTGAGGTTACAGTGTGAAAAGTACTGCAGCCTCTAACCATTTAGTAACCACTAAGTGTGCGTACAGGTTTGGTTTCACTAAAAGGTTTTGTTTTTTTTTTCCTAAAGATATTCACCCTTCCCTTCTGCCAAAACAGATTCAGTATATAACTATACAATTATGATCTATAATTTGATAACAAATATCTATACAGAATTTAAATATTGAATCCACCTGTTGCACACTGGATTGCTTCAGAGTAAGTACTCTGTAACAAAGATAATTCAACACTTTTTAAAATAAGTAAGTCTATCTCAAAAGATTTTAAATCAGGAACTACAGGACACTTATGAAGAAATGCAATTAAAGTATAGACTCTTACAGTGTCTAACTTTTTTTTGTGTGTGTAATTGATTTTTACAATTTCCTTTGAAGTTTAGTCTTTCCAAGAGAAATACAAAGTAGTAAATATCAATTTTAACAGATTTGCAATCCATGCAGAAAAATTACAATCATTTAATCAGATTATTATCTTATTTTAAGAGATAATATGGAAGAAAAATACTGAGCAATCTGTGCATAATTTTGTCCTGTATATATTTTAAGAGTTATCCTTTACTGAGGTACACAATAAAAAGGATGTAGAATATAAAAGTAATTGTTGCAGTTTAGCCCCACTAGGGACCAAGCTACACAGTCTCTCACTCACTCCCCGCACCCTTTGAGGGAATCAGGGAGACATAACACAACAAAAAAGGCTCAAGGGTTGAGATAAGGACAGGGAGATATCCTTAAAGTTACCATTATGGGCAAAACAGACTTGATCCGGGGAAAAAATATTCATTTATTATTAAAACCAAAGCAGGATAATGAAGAAGAGAACAAAACAAATTTCCCCCCACACCTCCCTCTCCTCCCTTTTCCTGGGCTTAACTTCATTTCAATTATCTCTACCTCCTTCCCAGCACAAGGTGAAATAGGGTTACGATAATGTGGCTTTATGTTGCTCCTTTCTCCTCAAGGGAAGAACTCCTCACATTCCTCCCCTGCTCCAGTGTGGGGTCCCACCCACAGGCTACAGTCCTTCGTGAGCTGCTTCAGTATGGGTCATTTTTCCACAGGGTGCAGTCTCTCAGGAAATGGATGCCCCAATCCATGCCCTCTATGGGCCACAGCTTCCTTCAGGCATCTACCTGCCCCAGCATGGGGTCCTCCACGGGCTGCAGGTGGATCTCTGCTCCTCTGTGGACCTCCATGGGCTGCAGGGGGACAGCCTGCTTCACCATGGTCTTCACCATGGGCTGCAGGGAAATCTCTGCCAGGAACAGCATTACTCCTCCCTCTCCTTCTTCACTGACCTTGGCATCTGCAGCTGTTCCTCTCACAAGAAATTCTTCACAATGAGCTCAGGCAGTCGCCTCTCAGATTCTCTTCACATCTCCGCACTTCACTTCTTGTGGCCAGGCTGAGCCAAGGTTGGTCCAGATGGCTGCCCAGCAGGAGGCCAGAGGGTGAGGGCCACAAGGCTCTCAAGGCTTGCACCTCCCCCTCTCTACCCCTTACTGCCTTTTTTCACTTCTTCCTCTCGTTTTTTTTTTTTCTTTTTCCTTTCTTAAATATGTTATCACACAGGTATTATCAGGGAACATTCTGCCACCGATTGGCTTGACCCTGGCCAGCGGCGGGTCTGCCCTAGGCCTGGCTGAGTCCACCAGACAAAGGGAAAACTTTAGCAGCTTCTTGCAGAAGCTGCCACCATAGCCCTCCCTCACTAAACAAAACCAACACAATAGGTCACAGTATCTCTTAGTTTATTGATATAGCTGTAGTCCTAAAAATGAACCTGGTCCCACCTATCTAAATCATAATGTATAGTAGATAATAACTACATTATTTTCATTTGCTTTTTCATTGTTTTGCCTTTACAGTTGCAATTATTTAATCATGAGCTCTAGAAACCTTTTTTTTATAACAAGAAATGTGTGCTGGGATACAGTTAGTTTTCCTCATAGTAGCTACTATGGGACTATGTTTCAGATTTATGCTGAAAACAGTGTTGATAATATTAGGAGCAGTACTTGCACAGAGTCAAGGCTTTTTCTGTTTCTGAGACCACCCTCCCAGTGAGTAGGCTAAAAGTACACACAAAGCTGGGAGAGGGCACAAGTGGGACAACTGATCCCACTGACCAAAGGGATATTCCCTACCATGTGATGTCATGCTCAGCATATAAAGCTGGGGGAAGAAGAAGGAATGGGGTGACATTCAGAGTAATGGCATCTGTCTTCCCAAGTAACCATTTTGTGTGGTGGAGCCCTGCTTTCCTGGAGAGGACTGAATACTTGCTTGCTGATGGAAAGCAGTGAATTAATTCCTTAGTTTGCTTTACTTGTGTGAGTGGCTTTTGCTTTCCCTGTTAAACTATCTTAATCATAATGAACACTAACACTGGTGCATTATGGTAGTTTTAACCCTGATCTCTGTATTTGGTCAGCTGAATCCTTGACTGCTCTGCAGCAATATATATGTCCATCTTAATGTAATAGTAAGATGTGAGTTTATGGACAAAATTTAATGCATAAGATACTGCTAGATGGTTCCACATCAAATATCTGGTTTGGCTGATACTATAATATTTAAAAAAAATTCTATGTTAAAATTACGCTTGAGATTAAATTCTTCATATTCTTTAGTCATTACACTGCAGTTAAATGACTTAGTTTGACCAACAAAGCCTGCTATATGAAGATTATTTATATATTTCAGTGGTTATTAATAATTCTTCTATAAGTTGTGCGTAAAAAGAGCCTTGTGAGAATTAGCCTATAATATTGCTCTATGAATATGTATACATTATTATAATATAATGTTCATCCTTCACAAGACCTGAGAGGGAAGACGGTACAAATAAAGCACACAGTAAGTGCTACATTCATAAAAGGTTATTTTTGCAATTTCTATGTAAATAGACTGCTCTCTGTGGAGAAAATTTGTGGAATGAGGAAAGAAGAGGGACTGTAAAATATCTCTTCGTGACTGGAGTCCTGGGGTCATAGGCTTTTTAAAGTAATTACCTCCACTGTTTCAGGGCAGCAGCCAGCTCTTCGTCATGTTAATGGAAATATTCCCATAGACTGGGAATATAGATGGTGGGACCTGCTCAAAACTGAGGCAGATTTTACATTAATAAACAAATCTTTCAATAAATTATATAGATTCAACGTGGATTTTCATTTCTTGGGGCTCTTTTGAAGAATAAGGTGGATAGTGCATGACCAAGTTCAAATTTATGCATGATTAAGAGGGGCTGAATTTACTTCTGTGTGTGTCAATAAGGAGAGTGTAGCTCTACAAGTGAAAAGTTGTCCCTGAAGGATAGGTTTTTGGTTCAGTTGGGTTTTTTTGGGTTTGTTTTTTTTTTTTTGTTGTTTTTTTTTTTTTTTTTTTTT
>WHYT01017307.1:64425-82559 GCA_009806455.1 Tetrax tetrax
GAGGACAGGCTGAGAGAGTTGGGGCTGTTCAGCCTGGAGAAGAGGAGGCTCCGGGGAGACCTGATAGCGGTCTTCCAGTACCTCAAGGGGGCCTACAGGAAAGATGGGGACAGGCTGTTCAGTAGGGCCTGTTGTGATAGGACAAGGGGTAATGGGTTTAAATTAGAAGGAGGTAGGTTTAGATTAGATATTAGAAAAAAAATTTTTACAATGAGAGTTGTAGAACAATGGAACAGGTTGCCCAGAGAGGTGGTGGATGCCCCATCCCTGGAAACATTCAAGGCCAGGCTGGATGAGGCTCTAAGCAACCTGATCTAGTCAGGGATGTCCCTGCTTCTTGCAGGGGGGTTGGACTAGCTGACCTTTGAAGGTCCCTTCCAACTCTAACCATTCTATGATTCTATGATTCTAAGAGGAGTGTGGCCAGCAGGTCGAGGGAGGTGATTCTGCCCACCTACTCTGCTCTGGTGAGACCCCACCTGGAGTACTGCATCCAACTTTGGAGCCCCCAACATAAGAAGGACATGGACCAGTTGGAGACGGTCCAGAGGAGGGCCACGAAGATGATTAGAAGGCTGGAGCACTCTCCTATGAGGACAGGCTGAGACAGTTGAGGCTCTTCAGTCTGAAGGAGAGAAGACTCTTGGGAGACCTTATAGTGATCTTCCAGTACCTAGACGGGGCTTGTAAGAAAGACTATGAGAAACTCTTTAGCAGGGCTTCTTGTGACAGGACGAGGGGTAATGGTTTTAAATTGGAGGGAAGCAGATTCAGACTTGATATAAGGAAAAAATTCTTTACACTGAGGGTGGTAGAATGATGGAATAGGACGCCCAGAGAGGTGGTGGATGCCCCATCCCTGGAAACATTCAATGCCAGGTTGGACGGGCCTCTAAGCAACCTGATCTAGTCAGGGATGTCCCTGCTCCTTGTAGGCAGTTGGACTAAATAACGTTTTAAAGGTTCTTCCAACACTAACTGTTCTATGATTTTAAGATTCTATAGTTACTACTGAGTGGGTACAAGAGTAGCTAGAAACTACTGACCTGGGCATGTCTGTTCCAAAATTTTTACTCTTAACCTGCAACATACTGCATAATTTTTATATATCAAGTGGAATACCAGAAAGCCATTGTTATGACATTGTGGTTTTTAATGCAAATATGACAACAGAGACACAACTGCAAAAGCCTGAGACAAACTTGGCAAGCAATTGTTAACGTTGGAACACTCAATATAAGGAAGGCTGAAAGGACTGGGGAAAAGAGGACCATATCCTACGAGATGGACACAATGATTATTAGAGGTGCTTGATTGTCTCCTTAAATCACGCACATTATATAGAATTCACCAGATGGCCAAGGCAAGGATCCAGTCTGATCACAAGCCTGCTAAAAGGCACGAACAGTCACCTTGAGTCATCACAGTGTACAAAACTACCAAGTGTAGCAATGGGCAAGATTTTTTTTAAAGATTAATATTAGGAGAAAAATGTTTATTGAAACTATAGTCAAAATCCTTGGTGTTTTTTTTTTAAGAAAAGAAGTACATATAAGTAAAAAAAAAAAAAAGTGATGAAACAGAAACACTAGGATTTGTCCTGAAACATTTGTCCTCTAGCAAATAGTACCATTAAAGAATGAGTGAATATCTCTGAAGTGCCAAGAGACTGCAGAGATGGAGCAGGAAGGCAGATAGAAGGACAAAAAAAACCCCTGTATTCTCCAAGAAAATATCTAGCGTTCTTGTTATGCTGAAGTACATTTTCAGAAAATGGAAACACAACTTTATTGAATCTAATAGAAAATATTAAAAAATCTTGAAGGAGAAAAAGGATATTGGAAATTATAAAATCAAAGTGGACCTTTGATGTGCAAAGATGACAACAGGAGAAATAAGTGTCATGCGATACTCAATTTAACAATTAAGAAAATTGGTCAAGATTGGTTTAGCACCATGACACAATGCAATGAAACGCATTCCTGACCAACACTCCCTGAGGATAGCTTTATACAGATAAGTTATAACTCTGATTAAGAATATGAACATGGACAAGAAACTAAATTATTTTTATAAGGGCATGATCTATCTTATTGTTCTTTTTAAAGCAATGATCAGCAACTGAAGCATAAAAAAGGACTAAAATCCATAGTAAATTATGAAGACTAAATAAATCAAAATAAGTCACACAAACATATCAGCGCCAGAAACATGAGATGGCTAAAACACTACCCATAAAATCTCATGAACATATTTTCATTGGACATGACATGACATGAGTCAAAGGACTTGATTGGAACTAGATAAGAGGAAGAAGACTAATAGAAATTGTTATTTAACTGCACCACTACAATACTTACATAATGGTGGGTTCTGAGTAGAATTGATGTCAGAAATATATATCACTGATTTACAGGCAATACAGTTAGTAAAATCTGAGAAGATGGTGAATAGCTTTGCAGAAGTTAATACAGCTGCTGGCATGGGCAGTACAGTGGTAGGTAAATTTCCCTGTCGAAAATAGCATGGCCATTCATAAATTGTGCTAGAATAAAACTTTATAAAAACCAAAGCAGTGTCTGGACAAAACCCATTTGTTTTATGCTAATAATTGTTTGAGTTTTTCCTTTTTTATAAAAAAAAAAAAAAAAAAAATTGAAGAAATTATTGATAATTTATTCCAGGAAAAAATTCCATTGCCCAGAAATAGATGGAGATGAAATTAAGGCCACATTGAATTAATGTGTATGTCAAAGACTATAGTCTTAGTTTTTCTTCTACCTTATTCTGAAAATAAATAGTGCTAGATACCATAAAGTAAAGTAGGCCTACCAGACAAACTATTGGTCTGAATCACAGGAAGTCTCCATTCCGATATTTCTATACTAATCTTTTCTCTGCCTTGAACCAATACTCTACATCCCTGCTTATCCTTTGTTATGTCCCATTTCTTTCTTCATTGTCAGTCTAGTAAATTCAGAAAGGGAAAATAACCAATAAATACACTTTAAAAATATTATTACACCACACATCTTTTTGCTAGTGTTTTTATCATTCCCAGTTATTGCAGCTGTCATATTAATTCAAGGGAACAAAACAATACAAGCACTTTCTTCTACCAGTTTCGCACGATACTTTCAGTATGCATCTGTGAGGCCACATGAATTTTCTTTTTTTATTAGTTACATACTATGAACTCAAAAATCTGTAAATATATCTGAAAATAAGTTTATGTAATATGCACAGAGTAAATGGCAAGTGTCACCCAAGATACAGCTAATAGCTGTAAAAATACAAAGTATAGAAAAACGGCACAGAGCACAGGTAAACATTAATTATGTTGAAAACAAAATTATGAAATGTCACAGCAAAAATTAGACAAAAATATTTTGTTAATTTAAGTTCATGTAACAGTTCAGTTAGCTTCCTAGGCAGAAACAGATTGTACTAATACAGGGAACAAAAGTGCTATTACTAACCTTGTCACAGCCATTTATCATTTTCAGCCATCTGCAAACCATGTAGCCGTATGTCTCCGCAGGTCCGTGGATTTAAAAAATGGAAACACAACAATATAAACGTTTAATAAAGTTAAATATCTTGAGGTAAAAAAAAAAGCATTACTTGTAGACTGTCTTTGGGTTCAGTTTGTTTTTGTTTTTGTTGTTTTGTTTGTTTTTTTTTAAATGATACTTTCTAAAAGAATCATAGAACAGTTAGGGTTGGAAGGACCTTTAAAACGTCATCTAGTCCAACTGCCTACAATGAGCAGGGATATGGGATATCCCCGACTAGATCAGGTTGCTTAGAGCCCCATCCAACCTGGCCTTGAATGTTTCCAGGGATGGGGCATCCACCACCTCTCTGGGCAACCTGTTCCAGTGCTCTACAACCCTCAGTGTAAAAAATTTTTTTCCTAGTATCCAATCTAAATCTACCTCCCTCTATTTTGAAACCATTACCCCTTGTCCTATCACAACAGGTCCTACTGAACAGTCTCTCCCCATCTTTCTTTTAGGCCCATCTAGGTACTGGAAGACTGCTATCAGGTCTCCCCGGAGCCTCCTCTTCTCCAGGCTGAACAGCCCCAACTCTCTCAGCCTGTCCTCATAGGAGAGGTGCTCCAGCCCTCTGATCATCTTTGTGGCCCTCCTCTGGACCCCCTCCAACATGTCCACGTCCTTCTTATGTTGGGGGCTCCAGAACTGGACACAGTACTCCAGGTGGGGTCTCACCAGGGCAGAGTAGAGGGGAAGAATCACCTCCCTCGACCTGCTGGCCACACTCCTCTTGATGCAGCCCAGGATGCGGTTGGCCTTCTGGGCTGCAAGGGCACATTGCCGGCTCATATTGAGCTTCTCAACCACGATCACTTCCCAGTCCTTCTCCTCAAGGCTGCTCTCAATCCATTCTGTGCCCAGCCTATATTTGTGCTTGTGACTGTACATACAGTACAACTAATAGAAAAATCCTGTTAGACCTAACCCTGTGTCTCTGTGTGCTGGGACACTATTGTCCAGTAGCTATTGTGGGGCTATGTTTAGGATCTGTGCTGAAAACAGTGTTGATAATATTGAGATGTTTCTGTTGTTGCTGAGTTAAGTTTAGTTATGGCCTTTTCTGCCTCTCACACCACCCTGCCAGTGAGTAGGCTGGGAGTATGCAAGAAGATGGGAGAGGACACAGCTAGGACAGCTGATCCCAGCTGACCAAAGGGATGTTCCATACCATTTGACATCGCACTTAGCACATGAAGCTGGAGGAAGAAGAAGGAAGGAGAGGACATTTGGACTCACGACGATTGTCTTCCCAAGTAACCATTATGCTTGATGGAGCCCTGCTTTCCTGGAGAGGACTGAATATCTGCCTGCCAGTGGGAAGTAATGAATGAATTCCTTGGTTTGCTTTGTTTGAGTGCCTAGCTTTTGTGTTACCTATTAAACTCTCTATCTCAACCCATAAGTTTTCTCTCTTTTACCCTTTTTATTCTCTCATCCACCCCACTGGGGTGAAAGTGGATGAACAGCTATGTGCTGCTTGGTTGCCAGCTGGAATTAAATCACAACACCCTGCTACAACAGAAACGGTGCCTCAGGCCCAACCTACACCTGGTTAGAGTTTGAGTTGAGAGAAAAACAGAAATGGCAAGGCACTACAAAAGGGAACAGCAGCTGCAAAGAGCCCTGGCCTGTGTGAAATTCTTCCCTGGGGCCATGGCTGGGGCCCTTGTCTAAAGTGTAAGGGAAGTATTTTGGTTAGAGTTAGGGTTGAGAGAAAGAGAAAACGTCTCTTATTGCAAGTTCTCTTGGTTAATTTGGTAACTTGTTTTCATTAATGCTAGTAGTCTACTATCTACATTTCTGTGACTTTTCTTTTTGCTTATTTAGATAGTATTTTCCAGTGTGGTAGCACTTTTGCTTTTGAGTGCTTATGCTGCTAGACTCAGATTGCTTTTTCTCATTCTTAGGCACCTGTATAATTAGATTCTGTTGTTTTAATGTGTTTGCATGAGAATTACATATCAATAATCTCAGAATCACCTCTCTTCTTCCCCCTTCCTTTCCATGTTTGTGAACTTTGGCTTCTATAAAAGAAACTAAAGCATAATTCTCAACTGAGTAGACAACAGTCATTTGAATAATTGGGAAACATTATCTAATAATATTGCGAACAGAAATTTAACAGCCAATAAGTGTGTAAATTTGCTTCTGATTAACATACTTCAATCGGTACTAATAACATCATAAATAGTCACAACCAACCAGGGAATTTATGCTGCTCCTTATGGGAAGTCTGCGTAACTAACAGTAAAGCACAACAACAAAAAAAGTAATCTTTATCATTGCCACTTGCTGCACTGGTGAGAGCTCCCAGTGGTGAATGCTAATCTGGGACCATGTTGCTTCTCTTCCAGACAGGCCACCTGGGAACAGTTTTCCCTTTTCTGTTTCCTCTGTCTCTCTCCATCTCTCTTTCCCTCTCTCTGTCACTTTTTTTCTTTTTTCTTTTGGAATAGCTTTCATCATCAAGTTGATATATGCTGTCAGCTAGACTCTCCACTAACAGAGCTTTGTATGCAAGCCTGTTGCAGTCTCCTTCGCACAGCAGAAGAGAACTGGGCTGCAAGAACGCTTTCTTCTGGGTAATAGTTGGGCGTTTTCTAAAGATCAGCAGAAAAGTTAGTGTTAGCGTTGAGAGAAAGAGAAAGAATAAAGTGAGTTGTAGTGAAGGTGAAATTATATTTTCAAAGGAAAGACACTGTCATAAAGTTTTTAGTATTATTTTCTCGTTTATTGGGACTTTTATTTTTTTTCCTATTTTCAGCCAGCTCAAGGGCTTAATCTTTTTCCCAAGTTTTGTAGCATTCTTCATGCTCTTTAGATAACTGCTTTTTATACTTACTGTGTGATGACTGGGGGATAAATAGTATTACATTTGCTACAGAGGCTTCTAGAACCTATTTTCAGGGATTGTTACTTACTGTCTTCATGATTAAATGCATATGGAAGAATAAAAATGGAATATTCCTAATCTGAATTAAAGAAATTCTATCAGAAATACTGAAATAATCTAAGATATGATTAAGGACAGCCTGTCTGACAGTATGCTAAGGTAAATATGCGAAACAAGTCTTACACTGTGTTTATTGAGCAGAAGTGCAAACATACTGTCTTGAACAGACTCCTACCTCTTGGCTACTCTAAATCCTTTATTTATACCAAACAGTTTGATCTTCTAATCCATTTTCAGAATAATCAGACTGAGTTACAGTGCAATTTTTCTTCTTCTGCACTCTCTTTATGGGAGCTTAATCCTCCCATATTTGAGCTTTTGTGTTTTTTACTTATGAATAGAAGGCAAGAAATGCTATTGTAAAATGTAAAAATCATGAACTCGGGTCCCAGAGATGCAGGTACACATGCATGCAGAGGATACTAAGGTGGCTAGACACACAGACTACCACAGACAAGACACTGCCTTTAGCAGCAGCCTCATGGATACTATATATAAAGTAGTTCAATCCTGTTCCTCCTTTCCAGCTGATTAGAACGGAAGTGAAAACTCATGCACACCCTCACTCTGTAGATTTATTAACATACACAGAGTTGTCGTTTAGCCCCGGTTGGGACCAGACTACGCAGTCTCCCTCTCATTCCCCCCAGTCTCCAATGGAATAGGGAAAGATAATATAAGAGCAAAAAGGCTTGAGGTTTGAGATAAGGACAGGTAGAGATCCTTGAAGTTACCATTGTGGGCAAAACAGACTCGATTTGGGAAAAACTATTTGTTTATTATTAAAAACAAAGCAGGATAATGAGAAAGAGAACAAGATAACTTCCCCTCACCCCTCCATTTTCCTGGGCTTAACATTATCTCTACCTCCTTGACCCCCCAAGCGGCACAGTGGGGAAGAGGGAATGGGGGTTACGGTCAGTTCATCACTTGTTGTTTTATGCCACTCTTTCCTCACTGTACACATTCCTTCCCTGCTCCACCATGGGGTCCCACTCACAGGCCACAGTCCTTCATGAACTGCTCTGGCATGGGTCATTTTTCCCACGAGGTGCAGTCCCTCCAGAACAGCTGTCCCAGTGCAGGCTCTCCATGGGCCACAGCCTCCTTGGGGCATCCACCTGCCCCTCCATGGGCTGCAGGCGGATCTCTGCTCCTCCATGGACCTCCATGAGCTGCACGGGGAAAGCCTGCTTTGGCATGGTCTTCACCATGGGCTGCAGGGGAATCTCTGGCAGAAGCAGCATTACTCCTCCCTCCCTTCACTGACCTTAGCATCTGCAGCCATTCCTCTCACAAAAAAAAAAATTCTTCACAATGAGCTCAGGCAGACCCCTCTCAGGTTCTCTTCACATCTCATCTCCTCTCCACTTCTTGCAGCAGGGCTGGGCTGAGTCGAGCCCAGACAGCCAGCCGGTGGGAGGCCAGAGGGTGAGGGCTGCAAGGCCCACAAGGTTCATGCCTCCTTCTCTCTGCCCCCTTTCCAGCTTCTTCTTTTTTTTTTCTTCCTGTTTTTCCCCTTCTTAATTATGTTATTGCAGAGGCATTATCAGGGAACATTCTGCTGCCAATTGGCTCGGCCCTGGCCAGCAGGTACACCCTAGGCCAGCCCAAAGTCCACTAGACTTCTTACAGAAGCTGCTTACAGAAGCTGCTACCGTAGTCCCCCCTCACTAAATAAAACCAGAATACATGATCATGGATCCTTCAAATATTCACAAGGCCTCTCAGTCCATCTAATGCCCATGGCTGGACCCTGGGCTTCTTACCCAGCGTGCAGGTCTCCTCCTGCTCACCAGCTCGTCCGGCTTGATGTTCACTATGCAACAGATGTATGCACTTGCACACTTGTCTCACACTGATGTTGCACTCATGCAGTCACGGATCCCTCAACCGTTAGGCCTAAACCTAAATCCACCTAAAATTCATGGCCAGCCACTGTCTCACACCTTGTGCTTTTCCAGATGCTGGTCTCCTGCTTGCTGTGTAGTCCAGCTTGAGTTTTGCCAATGAATGATGCACACACACACACATATTCACAATTAAATTCACTCAGGAAAGGTAAATACATGCAGGTCTCTCCACTTGCAGGCACGAAGTGCTATATGCCTTGTAACTCAACTTATTTTCTGACTCGTTAGAAGATTAGTGAGGTTACACAGGAAAAAATAGTTAAGGATTTAACAAGAGGATAGGCTAGACTGCATGGATCTTATACAGGGTACATTCAGAGAAGCACAGTAACCTGCTTACATGTGATGGACCACTTTTACCCAGCCATCCCATTTTCCCATCCATCTTCCTCCCAGATCCTTTGGCCCTTCTCCTGAAGGTACCATAAGAAGTTTTGCACAGTTCCACAAGGAAGTCCCTCAAATATCTCAAAATACTCGTGTCAGTCTCGTTTCCCTCTTTGTATCAGTGACAAACTCGATTCGACCCTTTTCAAGGCAGTGCCTGAGCCATTCCTCTAAAAGCCCATCCCTCAGTGGCTGATGGCTTCTGGTCTTCTTGTTGTCTCTGTTGCCATCCAGTCCATAATCTCTATGTGTCTGTGTGTGCTTAATTATTCAGTTTCCTTCTTATTTATTATTCCTTTCATAATGAATAATTCTTACATCAGATAACTTAACAAAATAGATGTTCTTTTATTCCACAGAACCTTACAGCTTTGTACAAATTCTGCTGATAATAAACACATCTGAGTGTCCATAAATGAAAAAAAAAAATAGTAAAATCTGAGTTTAAAGCTATTTTTATTTTTTGCATTGTGTATGTACTTTGGTTAAAGCATTTAACTTACTTGGAGTTAATTGTATTTCCGTAAAGTGAGTAAGAGGAAAAGTTAAATTACTTTTTTTTATAGGCTTCATCTTTCTGATCTACAATCTACAAATGTCTACTGAAAATTATTAGAAATACTGTGTTAATTTTATGAGGGCATGTACAAATTTTCAATGCCAATTATTAATATCTCAGACACACAACAGGAAGTCTGTATTAAAATGCCATCTTATAAATTTATTTTCATGTTGAGAAAAATACAGGCCATCCTGGTTTGCAACAGTAATGACAAGTTCTATTTTCTTATTCTTTTTCTTTTATAAGTTTGCAACTATTGTGTACTTTCTTGAAAACCTTGGTAAATACTAACACGATACGTTTGTGGAATTTCCCAGTGATGTATTCTCATTACAAAAAGATTTTATTGCATTTGTATTCAGACCTTTGAGTACTTTCTGCTACTTAGAGAATATCAGCATAGTGTGAGGAGGTTTTTATTGCTTATCTTAATGGATACAGTGTTTTAGTTTTTCCTTCTGTAATTAATATATTACAGGAGTTCTCTAAAACGAAACAAAGCAGTACATCAAAGGCCATAAAATGTTCTTAATGTAAACTTTTAACATCCTGCACTTTCCCTTGTATATGAACAATGACTCAAGCTGTCTGATTATTTTTAGGCAGAAGGTCACCTCTTCCACACAGCAGTATAGATCCCCACTGAAATAACTGAAGTCAAGACAATTATATCTATTTTAATCAAGAAGTATTTATACTTAGAATTAGGTTCTCCTGCATATAAAAGAAAGATTAACTGATGGAAAGTCAGTTCAGCAGAATGTAGGATGACACCTATGATACTCTGATGATCTGGAGCACCTCTCCTATGAGGACAGGCTGAGAGAGTTGGGGCTGTTCAGCCTGGAGAAGAGAAGGATCCGGGGAGACCTGATAGTGGCCTTCCAGTACCTAAAGGAGACCTACAAGAAAGATGGAGAGCAACTCTTTAGCAGGGTCTGTTGTGATAGGACAAGGGGTAATGGTTTTAAAATAGAAGGAAGCAGATTCAGACTTGATATAAGGAAAAAGTTTTACAATGAAGGTGGTGGAACACTGGAACAGGTTGCCCAGAGAGGAGGTTGATGCCCCATCCCTGGAAACATTCAAGGCCAGTTTGGACGGGGCTTTGAGCAACCTGATCTAATTGGAGATGTCCCTGCTCCTTGCAGGGGGGTTGGACTAGATGACGTTTGAAGGTCATCCCTTCCAAACCTAACTATTCTGTGATTCTATTGAAAAGTTTCATCAAAAGGTAATTTGGATTATACAAATGAATAAATGACAAATCTGAATAAAGAATTTTCAGTTTTTTGAATGTAAGCTTTTAATTCAGCTGCATTACAGTTCATGTGATTGCTGTATATCATAATATAATCTACACAATCTTTATGTTAAGTTCCTCATTAACTGTCCACAAAAATTGATGACAGTCTTTCACTTAAAAAAACTTCATTTTATTTTCCCTATGTAAAGTACTTTCCAGAATTACTGTGTTCCTATGTCTTAAAAAAATAAGTGAGCATTTAGCTTTTATTGTAATAACTGGATATAATAATTTACCTAGATGTTTTTGAGATTGACATCTATCTGGAATTTTTTGTTTTCTTTTTCCTCTTTTCACTTATTTGGATCATCATTATATTCTAAATTGAATTACATATTTTGCTAAATGCTGTATTATTTTCGAAGTAGATTGCTTTATTTAGTTGCTAATATATTATTTGATTTAGAAATGTGTGTTTCAAGTTAGGTCTTTAGTAATTAGTAGAGCCATTATTAGTTGATTTATTCATTATATGTGAGTAGAGAATAATAAGTTACAAACATTGCACAGGAGTACACAAACTAAGATGACGACAATTACTGCCCATTTTGCTGCAGGGTATTTTCCTTTTAATTTATTTTTTTTTTCTACAAATATTCACTAGTTGATATACCTAAAAGAAGCATATTAATCTGCTTTCAGAAAATGTAGAATTATTTTTAATGTATGCCTTTAGTCATACAAAGTATATACCTTTGTCATATATTAAGGTTTTGAGAGCTTTGCATCTTTCGCACTCATTAAGTCTTTTGTTTAAATAAAACGTTAACTTGAGCACATCACAAAATTACTTATTCTTGTTCAGTCTTAAGTCACTAGGAAACTGCATGTTATTGTTTCCTATGATGATTCCAACTCACCACTGTGCAGAAGCACAGAGGAGGCGCTAGAGGAGACGACAAGGAGGGGTGCCATGCTGGACCTTGTGCTCACCAACAGGGAGGGGCTGGTGGGGGATGTGACACTGATGGACAGCCTTGGCTGCAGCAACCATGACGCAGTGGAGTTCAAGATCCACGGGGCAGCAAGGAAACTACACAGCAAGCTCTCTGCCCTAGATTTTAGGAAGGCAGACTTCAGTCTCTTCAGGAACCTCATGGGCAAAGTGCCATGGGAGGCGGCCCTGGAGGGAAGAGGGGCCCAGGAAAGTTGGTCCACATTTAAGGAGCACCTTCTCCAAGCTCAGCAGAGGTGCATCCCGATGAAGAAGAAGTCGGGCAAAAAGGCCAGGAGGCCAGCGTGGATGAGCAAGGAGCTCCTGGACCAACGGAAAGTAAAGAAGGAAGCCTATAGAGGGTGGAAGCGGGGACAGGTAGCGTGGGAGGACTACCGAGTGGCTGTGCAAGTGGCCAGGGATCGGGTGAGGAAGGCTAAAGCCCTGACAGAATTGAATCTGGCCAGGGATATAAAAAGTAACAAGAAAAGCTTTTACAGGTATGTAGGGGACAAAAGAAAATCCAAGGAGAATGTAGGCCCCCTCCGGAAGGTAACGGGTGTCGTGGTTACCCGGAACATGGAGAAGGCTGAGGTACTCAACGACTTTTTTGCCTGAGTCTTCACTGATAAGGGCTCTTGTCCCACCACCCAAGCTGTGGAAGGCACAGGCAGGGACTGCGAGGATGCAGAACCGCCCACGGTGCTTGAAGAACAGGTTCGGGATCATCTAAGGAACCTGAAGATGCACAAGTCCATGGGGCCTGATGAGATGAATCCGCACGTCCTCAGGGAACTGGTGGAGGAAGTTGCCAAGCCACTAGCCATCATATTTGAGAAATCGTGGCAGTCTGGTGAGGTCCCCGATGACTGGAAGAGAGGGAACATAACCCCCATTTTTAAAAAGGGGAGTAAGGAAGACGCGGGCAACTACAGGCCGTTCAGCCTCAACTCCGTGCCTGGCAAGGTGATGGAGCAGATTCTCCTGGAAACCATGCTAAGGCACATGGAGAGCAAGGAGGTGGTTGGTGACAGCCAACATGGCTTAATCAAGGGCAGATCGTGCATGACCAATTTGGTGGCCTTCTATGACGGGGTAACAGCGTCGGTGGACAAGGGACGGGCAATGGATATCATCTACCTGGACTTGTGCAAAGCTTTTGACACTGTCCCGCACAACATCCTTCTCTCTAAACTAGAGAGGCACGGGTTCGATGGATGGACCACTCAGTGGATAAGGAATTGGCTGGATGGCGGCACTCAGAGAGTGGTGGTCAACGGCTCAATGTCCAAGTGGATACCAGTCACCAGTGGCATCCCTCAGGGGTCCGTGTTGGGCCTGGCCCTGTTCAACATCTTTGTCGGCGACATGGACAGTAGGATAGAGTGCACACAAGTTTGCCGACGACAACAAGCTGTGTGGTGCTGTTGACACGCTGGAAGGGAGGGATGCCATCCAGAGGGACCTGGACAGGCTGGAGAGGTGGGCCCGTGCCAACCTCATGAAGTTCAACCAGACCAAGTGCAAGGTCCTGCACTTGGGTCGTGGCAACCGCTGGCACAAATACAGACTGGGCAGAGAATACATTGAGAACAGCCCTGAGGAGAAGGACTTGGGAGTGCTGGTGGACGAGAGGCTCAACATGAGCCAGCAATGTGCCCTTGTGGCCCAGAAGGCCAACCGCATCCTGGGTTGCATCAAGAGGAGAGTGGCCAGCAGGTCCAGGGAGGTGATTCTCTCCCTCTACTCTGCCCTGGTGAGACCCCACCTGGAGTACTGCGTCCAGTTCTGGAGCTCCCAACATAAGAAGGACATGGACCTCCAGAGGAGGGCCACAAAGATGATCAGAGGGCTGGAGCACCTCTCCTATGAGGACAGGCTGAGAGAGTTGGGGCTGTTCAGCCTGGAGAAGAGGAGGCTCCGGGGAGACCTGATAGCGGTATTCCAGTACCTCAAGGGGGCCTACAGGAAAGATGGAGACAGGCTGTTCAGTAGGGCCTGTTGTGATAGGACAAGGGGTAATGGGTTTAAATTAGAAGGAGGTAGGTTTAGATTAGATATTAGAAAAAAAATTTTTACAATGCGAGTTGTAGAGCACTGGAACAGGTTGCCCAGAGAGGTGGTGGATGTCCCATCCCTGGAAACGTTCAAGGCCAGGCTGGATGGGGCTCTGAGCAACCTGATCTAGTCAGGGATGTCCCTGCTTCTTGCAGGGTGGTTGGACTAGCTGACCTTTGAAGGTCCCTTCCAACTCTAACCATTCTATGATTCTATGATTGCATGATTCAAAGAAGATTTTCTGCTCTATAGAGGTGACCTACTCTTTTTTTCCAAACCAGTTCTTCATATTAGACTATTTAAAAACTCATTTTGTTTTATTGGTGGATTTGTAATAAGTAAGATTTATATCACTGTGCTAGCAATATGTCAACATTATTTATTACCAAACCAATCTATGTGGTATATGCAGCCTTTACTGAATATTTAATGTATTTTTAAAATTAACAAATGAAATATTGGACAGTGCTGGGTCTAGACCAATTTTTGTTTGGATCCTTAATTTACTTTCCCAGATTATTTCAGTAAAGGGCAGAATCCTATGGATAAATCCTAAAAATGACACAGAGATCCTTAGTTCTCCCTTATGTTAGATGATTCTGTATGAAGACAAGTGAATTCACATGAAATTATTATCTATACTGTATAATATAAAACTGTTACTTCAGATTATTGACAGCTAGGATCCTTCTCCTTCAGAATTCACCAATAAAGAGTACAAGTAGCAGAAATTAATTCAGAGAACCATCTGTTTTAGAAAGATAAGTAATTTCATATGTGTCAAGGAAGGTCAGAAAAAAGGGAAATTACAATAATAAGAATTAATGATAAAAATTATACTAACTATGAGCAAAAGCTATTATTTTAAGAAATTTTCTTCCTGAAATATTCAAGTAATGTCTGTATAGGCAGTAGATAAACCACCATTGTGGTGTTTTGATACATATTCTATATGAATTTCTGTGCTTTGCTCTAGGTATAAACCACTAATCCAATCCTAAACGTTCATTTACATAAAACTAGCTAATAACTTCCACATCTATTTAAGAAAATGCAGTGACAATACTCCCTCTCTACTCCGCTCTGGTGAGACCCCACCTGGAGTACTGTGTCCAGTTCTGGAGCTCCCAACATAAGAAGGACATGGACCAGTTGGAGACGGTCCAGAGGAGGGCCACAAAGATGATCAGAGGGCTGGAGCAGCTCTCCTATGAGGACAGGCTGAGAGAGTTGGGGCTGTTCAGCCTGGAAAAGAGAAGGCTCTGGGGAGACCTCATAGTGGTCTTCCAGTACATAACGGGCGCCTACAGGAAAGACAGGGAGAAACTCTTCAGCAGGGCCTGTTATGACAGGACAAGGGATAATGGTTTCAAAATAGAGGGAGGTAGGTTTAGATTAGATATTTTTTTTACAATGAGGGTGGTAGAACACTGGACCAGGTTACCCAGAGAGGTGGTTGATGCCCCATCCCTGGAAATGTTCAAGGCCAGGTTGGATGAGGCTCCTAGCAACCTGATCTAGTTGAAGATGTCCCTGCTCCTTGCAGGTGGTTGGACTAGATGACCTTTGAAGGTCCCTTCCAACCCTAACGATTCTATATATAGTTTATTATTTATTACATAGTATATATATATACCATGTGTATGTATATATATATATATACACAGGATATCTATTTATATAGTGCATATATACTCCTCAGTATCTTCTCGACATGTTTAGGAATGATATGAGACATCTGCTTAACTGATTCCCTGACTAGTAGCTCCTTTGCTTCTTTAGTTGCTTTTGTCACTTTGCATTATTCTCTGGAGCCCATGGCTGTGGTGAGGACAGTTGCCTGTTCTCCTCAATTTTTCTCCTGCTATATAATCACTTTCTCTAAGAGCAATTGACAGTTCATCTTATCTCATTAACACGTGGTAAGTATCAATTTCTTAATTTACAGGAAAGCTCTGTACTTCAGGCTAAACATATTATTTTTGCTTTCACTAATCACAAAATTTAGTTTAGAATCATAGACATCCCTAATATGACATGACAATTAGCCTTTTTTAGATTTGGTTAGAGACAATATATGTTATGCTGACATAGTTTCAGCATCCAGAGAAGATAATAAAAGAGGGAAAGCACAGTTACTTTATTTAAAATATGTTTTATTTAATCAGTCTTACATCTAATATACGTCTTACTTCATCTTTGGCAATCTTAGACTTACTTATAGGCAATGTAAAAATAGCAGTAGTAAGTGCAGTGAGATCTTTTTGTTCATTTTCTCTTTGTCTTATCAATCCACAGATAAATATTGTATACTATATAATATCGACAGTGACAGACTGTCCTGGCTTTATGTATGTCATTGAAAAATATATTTTACAAATAAAATCAGAAGTATAAATTTACAAGTCTCAAAATGTTTTTACACTTGATGTTGGTTCAAGAGATACAGTGTATTAATTCTATGTTGATAAAAAATAAAGCCCAGAAATGCCATCAGAAGACATGTAAATCATAATTTTTAGAAGGTGATTAAAGTAAGTTGGACCCTGTTCACCATGAATTTCTAATTTCCTGCAAGTCGCTTTTCAAAACTTTGTATCAAACAACTTTTCAAACCTGGTAAGAAATAACCCAATGGATAAGAGGTGGAGGAACAAAAATTTTTTGCCAAGAAATTAGTATACTGGAATGAAGGCCTAGAAGATAAAGTTACATCAGCCTGATATTACTCATGTGGTTTCAGAATTACTGATCAAATATAAAACCATATAGCTTGTTAACATATAATATCAATCTATCTATTAGTTTATGCTTTCCCAGAATCTTTTTCTTAATAGACGTTCAGTGTTTTCTGACCACTTTTCTAGCCTAAACCTATTTCTGAATAGATTTTCACATGAGTGAAAATAAAATAAATAATCTTAGGGCCTCATTATCCAAATCACACTACTGGACATTCTCTTGGTGGGCTAATCATAACTGTGATGATTCCCCATAGATTTGCAAATACTTTAATTGATATATGGGAGTAGAATCCTTCTGTGTTGTGCTTCTCTTAGAGAAGAGTCTATTCTTCACAATTTGAAGAGGTTGTTTTTATTTTTCATTTTCCGCTTTCTGAATTCTAGCACTTCCTTGACTGAACTCTTACCACTGCAGAGTGTGATAAAACACCAAGCAAAATGTCTCACAAGAATCACCACAGGAGACCAGGAGTGTTCAAGCAAAATCTCTGTTATTTAAGTATTGGAAAAGAAGATGAATATGTAATAAATTTGCCCCTACATAGCATCTTTTATCTTAGGAATATAAATTATTTTATCAGTACTAGGTAATTGGGATCAAAGTTCACTCTGATAAATGTTATGTATATTCTCAGAAATGTGGACCTGCAGCTAGAGCATAATATTCTGGACACTAGCTAATGTGGTTTAAGACGTTACCTTAAAATGGATGTGCAGCTCCTTCGATGGAATTTACCTTCTCTTCAGTCTGTTTTGTAGCTAGGGCACTTTCTACAAGTGTGTTCTCAATATACTTCCAACAAAGAGTTATTTTGGCCTAATCAGCCTAATCTGGCTGATTTGGCACGTTTCTATATCCAGTAAAGTACAGAGCGCTGACAGATACTCACTGGATACTTGACTAATTGCTAGAGAACGATCTGTCTTCAACATTTATAATTTTTTCACAAAATGAAGCAACCTACTTTTCAGAACTACTACTACACTTACTCTTGGTTGAGCAAGTCAGGATATTATGTCACCATAGTTTCAACTTCAAGAAGATAATAAATCGGGAACACAGCTACTTCACTGCAATATTTTTTTTTATGTAATCAAAGTTCATTTAATATTGGTCCTGCTTAATCTTTGACATTACAAAATCTTACTTAAAATTATTTACTTGAGCTAATACTCATTGTATTTATTTTACTACATAAGGAAATGAAATAATGAATGATTTTTTTTCCATTGTCCTAGCTGTCACTTAGGACAACAGTACAAAGTAGGTGATGAACAAAATTATCAACCAGTGGGACACTTAGCCTGGAACTAAAGATAAAACCAAGTGCAGAAATTATAGGCCTTCATTTGTTTAAAAATGCTAGCTGAGATCACACAAAGATTTTGGAAAAGAGATATACAGTGCAGAAATCTTAAACCCAAATACATTCCTAAACATTATGCTATGCTTCCTATATGTGAATGCTCTCTTTGGTAAGAATTAGTTATTTCATAGAGATAGATATAAAAGGAGATAAAGAATAACACGTTTAATTGCCAACTAGTAATACAGATTGTTTTAACTTCCAGCTTTACCAGAAAAAAAACCTCAGTGCATCTTTCTCCATTATGGTTACTGAACTTCTGGTGATTAAAGAAAAATGAAATTACAACCTTCCACCACCACGCCCCCGCCCCACAAAAAAAAAAAAAAAAAAAAAAAAAAAAAAAAATA
>WHYT01017307.1:89090-109432 GCA_009806455.1 Tetrax tetrax
TTCTGAAAATCATATTAAGAAATACAGTTCTCTCAAGAATCTATAAAAAATACTTTGCCAAGGAAGTCTTGCATTTTAGTTTTTGTTTGATGACTTTCAAATATTTTCAAGAAGTTAGTAAAGGAAATAATATAAAAAATATTCATTTAAAGGAAATATTTCTTGATAAAGATATTTCTAAAAATTCTTTTTAAAGAATTTGCATATGCAAATACAGCAAAAATCATGATCATAAGCAGTGCATTTTGCTGTAACTTAAAACTGTGAAAAAAAACCCAAACCTTTATCTCATAGATTGATAAATCTTTCCAGTACATTCAAGAATCAAAAAAAAAAAATCTGGTTTTACTGAAAAAAAATAATAGTGGACAATACTTTGTAGCTGAAAGAAGCTACTTTTTCATCCACATATAGGAATTTTATCTGAAGATAAGCACTCTATCTAAGGAGCCATTACATTAGTGAAAAATAATTCTAAGATATTGTCACTAGTGTTTTATCACTCAAGAATTCAGTATTAACTACATTCAAATTCTTGTTGATGGTAAAATATCACAGGCCTTATGACAGTATCAGAAAAATAAATTAAATTATTTTCCTTGAAAAGCACAACAGAATGTTACCAGAGCTATGTTACCAGAGCTATTTTCTCCAAGAAAGGATAAAGACTATTAGTTTGGTGTGGAACTTAATGTATACAATCAAAAATCAATTTTTAGGAAATAAATGCTTATTTAGTACGATCTCATTCTTCTTAAGATTAACATAAAGACTTACTTGCAAATATTTAGCAGTTTCACTCTTCTAGCAAAAGTTCAGGTGAAATGAGCAAGAGATCAGTTTGGCAGAGCATTCTATAATCTGGCCTTTCTAAATAGTATTAAAATGTGAAACTAAATGCATTTTACACATATTCATAAAAAAAATTGCTCAAAGCATTACACATTTATAGATATACTAAGCAGTACATTGCAAGGCATCTATAACTCCTTATAACTTCTGGCAAAACACTCTTTGTAAGTACTACTTCAATGATATTTTGAAGATATTAATATCTTAATATTATATAAAATCATAGAATCATAGAATGATTTGGGCTGGAAAGGACCTTAAAGATCATCTAGTTCCAACCCCCCTGCCAGTTCCAACCTCCCACTAGACCAGGTTGCTCAAAGCCTGATCCAACCCAGCCTTGAACACTTCCAGAGTTGGGGCATCCACAAACACATTGGGTGACCTGTTCCAGTGCCTTACCACACTTACAGTAAATAATTTATTTCTTATCTCTGATCTAAATCTACTCTCTTTTGGTTTATGGTCATTATCCCTTGTTCTGTCACTACATGCCCTTGTCAAATGTCCCTCTCCAGTTTTCTTGCAGGTCCCCTTTAGGTACTGGAAGGTAGCTATAAGGTCTCCCCAGAACCTTCTCTTCTCCAGGAGGAACAACCCCAACTCTCTCAGCCTGTCTTCATAGGAGAGGTGCTCCAGTCCTCTGATAATCAAATGCGCATGCTGATAACATTCTGCCGATACTTTTATACTACATGACATAATAAAACAGAATATCAAACAGTGAACTGTTAAAAACTTGTAATTTGCTAAATACCTAATCTTTGAAGTCCAAATTGTCCGTAATCTTTACCCTGGATGAATCCTTGAAAAACATATGTTGCTCCATCAGGTTCAGCAGAAACCTACAAACAAAAAGGACTCTGAATTAAAAGGGGAAAAGTTTGCTTCAAGTTATAAGTATTTATGTGGAAGACAGATATCCTAATATCTTTGAGTAGTAGCTGTTATTACTCATTTAAAATGCCCTCTTTTTTTTTTCTAGGAAATCTATAAAGTTCAAAAGACATGACAGAACTGTTAAAGGCACAGTTTAGACACGGCATATTATGGTCACACTACCTTATGCTACTTTTAACTGTATTATTTTTGGAAGTCAACAAAATGTAAGGTTTCTGGCAATTCAAGATGTCAGTATTTCTAAACATCTTATATACTTCATAATTATCTGATTTATTTAGGAAGTAGATGGTAAAAGTTATATTATATATAATCCTAAGGACGCGAGTATTGAGGTTTTAATAATTACTTTAAAAGTAAATAAAAAAAAGACCTTGTAGTCAAATGACAGTTTGTTCCTTTGCTCTTCCTTAGTATAATTGTAGACCAGAAGAATAATGAATGAGGCTTTGATACAAAGCAAAACACACTAGTATAAAGTAAAAAAAAATAGTGGGAGGGAGGAAAGGTTTGTAGTCCTATTAGTATCTCCCTTATTAGGGTAAGAACATTGTAAACTAACATCCTGTACTCAAATTTACAGGTACTTGTTTCCCAGGATGCTTATTAGGTTTAAATTCACTGGTCCCAAGGCAGCTTCCTTCAAGATTTTCCCTTAAGCTTTCCTTTCTGAAGGCAACAGTATGTCTTCAGCAATGACTTGAAGCTATGTTTTCACTGAAGAAAGGATGTACTTCTCAGGTGAATTTCTTACTTTCGGGTAAAGCAGCCCATTTGAGCTATTCCAAGATTTAAAAAAAAAAATAAAATTATCAAATAAGAATGGTATGTAAATAGCATAAGGAATGTAGGGACTGCACTGTGTACTTTTGTACATTTGGAAGTCTGAAAGTAAATGTCTCACTTTTAATATATTTTTTTCACCTCAGAAGCATGCTCCTGAAGCCTAAAGTTTGTACAAACCAAGGCAGTTAAAGCCTTTTTACCAGTATGTTTATCATGTAAGCAGTTTAGGACTTTTTTGCTTTGGTTTTGATTTTGCAGTTTAAAAATATTATTATTGAAGCAGCGCCATAAGTTATACAAATTTGAATTTATTAATACACTTCAATGTACACCTCTCCTCTTCCTTTGGCATATGCACCCATATTGGTGTCCCTGTAGTGCTTTACCAGTACATGAAACACAAGAAAACAGACAGATTCCTTGAAAAATTAGATGGTGTACTAGGGATGTATGAGTGTTCATCATAATCCAAATTATTTTAGATATTTTATTTTCTGAAAAATATGCTTTCTTCTCTGGTAAATAAAGTGTCTCAGGCTCCCAGCACACTCAGCCTTATTATTATCTTGGGCGATGTTTTTTTTTTCTTGTCTATCCTCTGGCGGAATTTCGTTTTAATGGTTTAAAGACATCCCAGTCACCTGGGCTGTTGCTTCTTCTTTTTACTCCTCTCCTTCATGTCTCCTCCTCTCAGTTATGTGGTCTCTTATTCTTCCTTTTAAAGAGTAAGCTCAGACCCAGAACCTCCAAGAGGCTTAATGCTTAATCGGAGCAATCTATTTAGTTTTCCCCATTACGTGTAACAGTTCATCTTTTTCATGGTATATCTAAATATATCACCAAGAAGTAAAACATGACTGCTAGCATAAAGATAAAAATTGCTGGTATATGAATATTATATATTACATTACTATAAATGCATATTATCACTATGATAAAATTTCACTACATATTGGAATAAAATTCAAAGAGTTTCTATTTTATCCAAAGAGAATAAAATGCAAAGTAAGAGGTAAGGTTTCTGTGTTAATATGCATTCTAATTGTGCCTACACAGTATGATTATTCACATATTTTCCCTCAGGCTGGTCTCCTATATCTTACAAATAAAAAATTTCATTTCATTTAATGAATCAGCATTGCTGACAAGATTCCATTTGATACATCTCAGGAATTTTTGGGTGTAGAACACCAGCATGATTGCAAACAACAACAACAACAAAAAAATCTTTATCTTTCTTTTGTAGCAGAAGTATACTCACAAAACCATCCATAGCCCATTTTTCCTCTTTCAACTTGCTCACAGATGTATGGGAGGGTGCTTTAATGAGATATATGTGGAGCATTAGCCGAGCTTCCTGGCTTTTATACACTCCTGTAGAATATAGTTTTAAACATCTATATTTGTTTTGAGTATTTATGTTGAATATTTCATCTTTAAGAATAAACATTTAATCTCTTGCCTTAAAAACGGGAAAGCAGGAAGAATAGGTAGCATTGTTACCAACATTTCAATTTAGCAAGGTGCATTCTTTCGTGATATTATTTCAATAATCATAGGATTTCAATAGAAACTGGTTTTAGCTCAGTCTGTAGAGAGGGCAGAAGATAAACCCTACACACACAGCTGTTACTTAACAGTTATGGTAACAAGCCTTACACAGAACAAACATTGACATTAATCTGATTTGCGATGGAAAACACTGTTCTGAATCAGGTAGAGTGTACTTGACCTTGCATCGTCACTTTCAATATTTGTAATTTAGTCATCAGGTAAAGAAGGTGATTGTCGTGGTTTAATCCCATACAGCAACTAAGCACCACACAGCCACTCACTCACTCCCTCTCAATGGGATGCAGGAGAGAATCAGAAGGGTAAAAGTGAGAAAACTTGTGAGTTGAGATAAAGACAGTTCAATAGGTAAAGCAAAAGCCGTGCATTGAAACAAAGCAAAACAAAGAATTCATTCACTACTTCCCATCAGCAGGTAGGTGCTTGCCATCTCCTGGAAAGCAGGGCTCCATCATGCATAATGGTTACTTAGGAAGACAAGCACTATCACTCTGAACATCCTCCCCCAGTTTATATGCTGAGCATTATGTCATATGGGATGGAATATCCCTTTGGCCAATTTGAGTCCGTTGTCCTGGCTGTGTCCCCTCTCAGCTTCTTGTGTACCTCCAGCCTTCTTGCTGGCAGTACATGTGAAGCTGACAAGTCCTTTACTTAGTGTAAGCACTATGTAGCAACAATTAAAAAATCAATGTGTTACCAACACTGTTTCCAGCACAAATCTAAAACATAGCCCCATACTAGCTACTATGAAGAAAATTAACACTATCCCAGTCAAAACCACCACAGTGATAATAGAAGCATTCACAACTAAATTATTTTCCAAAAGTTGGTGCTAAATTAAAACTTTCTAAATTTCAAAATGTCTCAGAAAATTGTTCTTCATCAGTCAATATTATGACACAGTTTCTTCCAGACAATAAGACGTGTATACAAACTTATTTACTTCGTAGGCATAATTAATTGACTCATTCTCATTCCCACAGAAGAAATATTTAGAATGAAAATAAAATACTACAATATGCTTAAAGATTTAATCTTACATTACAATGACAATGGTGAATAGTGAAAGTACGCTCTAGATTTCCCCCTTCCTCCCCATTTTTAACTACGGTTATCAATTAATGTTTTAAAACTTCAGAACAGCCTTCATACTGTAAATGAATTAGTCTTAAACACTGGCTTTCATCCTTCCTTTTTTTTTTATTTTAATTTTTACTGACTAACAAATGTGAATAACTTTAGACAAGATTTAGTTAATATTTGTTAGCTACTCATGAATTAAACTGTATCTCTCTTTATTAACTGAAAACTCCAGCAAAATACCAGTATGCTTAATTTTATCATTTCCTATTTTTATGTTTATCCAAACTCTGTGACACGAACACGAACTGAAGACAGCACTGAGACTCTCTGTATTGTGTTTGTGTAGCAAGGTTTTGGTAGCAGAGGGGCTACACAGGTGGCTTCTCTGACAAAATGCCAGAAACTTCCCCCATGTCTGACAGAGTCAATGCTAGTGTGCTCCAAGACAGACCCGCCACAGGCAAAGGCTGAGTCAATCAATAATGGTGGTAGTGCCTCTGTGATAACTTATTTAAGAAGGGGGGTAAAAACTCACTGCACAACATCAGCAGCAGTCAGCAGAGAGGTGTGAGAATACGTAAGAGAAACAACTCTGCAGACACCGATGTCAGTGAATAAGGAGAGGGAGCAGGTGATCCAGAAGCCTGAGCAGAGATTCCCCTGCAGCCGGTGGTGCAGACCATGGTGGAGCAGGCTGTCCCCTCAGCCCACGGAGGCCCATGGTAGAGCAGAGATCCACCTGCAGCCCGTGGAGGACCCCACTTCAGAGCAGGCGGATGAGCCTGAAGGAGGCTGTAGCGCTATGGAAAGTCCACTCTGGAATAGCTTTGCTGTCAGGGCTTGTGACCCAGTGGGGGACTCAAGCTGGAGCAGTCTGTTCCTGAACGACTGCATTCCTGGAAGGGACACATGGAGAGGACTCACCCTGGAGCAGTTCCTGAAGAACTGCAGCCCATGGGAAAGACTCATGTTAGAGAAGTTCATGGAGGAATGTCTTCTGTGGGTGACACTCCACGCTAGAGCAGAGGAAGAGAGTGAGGATGAAGGACTGGCAGAGATGTGTGGTGAACTGACCACAACTCCCATTCCCTGTCCCCCTCTCCTGCTCAGAGCAGAGGAGGTAAAGAATTCAGGAGTGAAATTGAGCCTGGGAAGAAGGGAAGGCTGAGGGGAAGGTGTTTTTAAGATTTGGATTGATTTCTTGTCACCCTACTCTGATTTGATTTGCAATAAATTAAATTAGTTTCCACAAGTTGAGTCTATTTTGCCCATGACAGTGAATAGTGAGTGTTCTCTCCCTGTCCTTATCTTGAGTCATGAGCATTTTGTCATATTTTTCTTCCCACATCCAGCTGAGGAGGTGGAGTAATATAGCAGCTTGGTAGGCACCTGGCATCTAGCCAAGGTTAACCCACCACACTCTCCAGTGAAAAAAAACAAAAAAAGTATAACTAAGGCTGCACAAAACCACCAGCTAACACAGTAGTGGAAGGAAAGAAATACTCAGGTACTTAGTACTCCTTGTATATTAAGGTACAGAAGCAAGACATGCTGGCACAACTGAATAGCTTAATAGTGGACTGCAGTGCTGCAAAGAGATGATCTGGGAGACAGCAGAGCTTTTGGACTAATAGTTAGAGTTTTGTATATATGGTCAGAAGAAAATGGTAGGTGATATTATTGTGTTAAAAAGAATTCCAGCAAAGAAAAGTTGTGGTCACATCTGTCTTGCTGGTGGCTAATCTGAGAAAAAAAAAAAAGTTATAAAATGGAAACAGATCACATGCCAAGATATATCTCAACTAAGAAGAGACATTTAACTTTGTCCTTTCTGTTAGTTTATTTACTCTAGGCTCTCACTACAGGCTACAATGAGATGGGCATCACAAAAGTTCAATTCAGGTTAAGATGCAAACTTTCTAGCTCTCTTTAGAAGCTGCAGTAAGAGACAAGGCAATGAGATTCCTAATTCATATTTCTCATTTACATGCCTAAATTCACAGAACAAAAGCCGCCTCCACATTAAGGGTAAGTGATTGCCCTATAGGAGGTATCATTATGTATAAATCATCTCTGAGCTAACAAGCAGACTTATTTTGTGTTAACACTGCACTGAGCTCAAATGAATGTGCCCTTGGTATGACAAGGTTTATTCTATTATCTTCAGGATTGCACTAACATTATCATATAGTGTTTGGTCAGTTTGATCAGAGAGCTTGGACAGTGTACATCTAGAAATCATCGGAACTTGAGAAAAAAAAATCAATCACATATGACATGGAAGTATCTTATAAATGTACATTAGGAAATACTCCCATGAGGCTGAGGTCTGTGGTGTGTGCACATAGAATCATAGAATAGTTTGGATTGGAAGGAACCTTAAAGATCATCTAGTTCCAGCTCCCAGGCAGGGAGTTGGACAGGGCAGGGACACCTTCTACTAGACCAGGTTGCTTAAATCCCCATCAAGGTCTGCCTTGAACACTTTCAGAGAGGGGCATCCAAAACTCCTCTGAGCCACCTGTTCCAGTGCCTTACCACCCTCATAGTGCATTAACATTATGTACGTACACTCAAACAAGTGCATAAAGAAAAACTATCCCACAGACTATTCTCTGCTAATTTACCACTGTAATGCACCAATGTTCTCTGCTAATTTACAAGGGTGGATTTGCAAGTGTTTCTTGGTGAAAGGCCAATGTACTTCCTCAGAGAGGACAACTGGTTTCCCAGTGTACAAAAGGGTGTTCTGTCACTTCTGTCCTTGCTAACATTTCTGAGATAAAGAGTGATGCTAAGCTACTTCAGAGAAAGGGGTCCATAAGTAATGAACAAGATTAAAACCAGCAGTGTTCAGCCTACACATAACTGATGTTTAGGCTTTTTCAGTCCTTGCAAAAAAAGTGTTGTTAGACAGAGGGTGAAGTTTCAAGAAACTAAGTTTTGAGTGATAATGTTGATTTCAGGTGTTTATTTTATGCTTATTCACACCCCTGTGCTATGCTATAGCCTGTCATTCCTGTGGTGTGATAGGCCTATAGTTTGTGTGGCTGATATGTTTCAATTAAGGGACTAACAGAGTTTGAAAAATAACCAAAAACTATATACCTAAACATTTTCACAGTATTTTTGTTTGCTTGCCTGTCACGCCATATCTGTAGTTTCTGCTGATGGTTCACAGCATATACAACTGTGCATATTATACCAACATACCCACAGTAAGTGCTCTAATGTGCCAGTGACTGTGGAGTATCTTAAACCAAGATTGCAATCAAAGGTGTCTTCTGAAACCACAGCATGAAGAGTAGCTACTTTTTTCAGCTACATCATCTAGTCTAACAAGCACCATCTCTCCTCGCCCTCCATGTGCATTAAGTATCTCTGCCTTGCTACAGCAACACATATGAAACTCCTTATATTCCTTATTATTCATAATAGGCTACTGGAGGGAAATTGTACAATTAAGAATTAAGAAAATCTCAGGAATAGTAATTTAAGCTTATTTATAATATTTAAGGAAGAAGTATGAGAATTAATATGATTCTTTCACTCTTTCATTTACTATTAACTCCAAATATAACAAAAACATAGGAAATTTTCAAAAGAGAAGGAAAAGATGGAAAAATTCATATCTTAGAGAAGGAACAGAACTAGAATGAAAATTTCTTTGATAAGCTAAGAAAGTTTCCAGAAGATGTTAAAAGTTTAAGTGTTATGCATAAAGTTACAGGGAAACAATGTATATAAGGCAGAAAGAATTAAATGGAAATGAGTTTTTCTTATCCCATACCTGATAGCAGCAATTCCATATTGCTGTTTGTAAGTGTTGCATTTACTCTTCCTGAAGTTGCATTGAAACTGGTGATTGTCAAAGTCATGGGCTGTTTCTTGCTTTTATAATTGTAAGATCCTTTCCATATATAATTTTGGGCAAATACATCATCAGGAACTATACAGACATCAAACATGTTTCAATACGTTTCGCAATATGTGGTACTTATGAAGTCAAGCATCCAACAAAATATATGATAAATATTAGCATTTTCTCTACTTTACCCTCTGTATTTTTAAGTCTATTAGGTATAATCTTCACATATAAAGCATAGAAACCTGACTTGAATATTTATGAAAGAAATGCATTTGTATTGAAGAACACAACCAGAACTATACTTTCATTTGCTCCTTTCCTCAAATATGGACACATCCTAAAACTAAACAAACTTCAAAAAATTTCATTTAACAGCTGTAACAAAAAGATCTGATTTGTCACACTACAGAAACTTTTCTATGTTAGCACAGACAGGGACATACAGTTAGGATTAATTTTTGCATAAATTAATAGCAATTTAGATTTCAAATTTTTATAAGCATATTTAAATTACATTAAAAGTTTATAAGCATCTTCTTTATTACCTAGTAATTTTTTCAAATTAAAAAATTATATAAGAAGTTTTGTCTTGTCTTCAGATGCTTAAAAACATTATCCACTTTCACCAGGAGAAAAAAAAAAAGTCCCCTAATTTAAAATTAAAAAGAGATCATAGGCTGCAGGGACAATACCATTTACATTTAATATTTATCATTATCCAACAGTAAAATGATTAATTTAAGTAATGCTACTACAGCAACAGTCTGTTTTGTTTTTTTTTTTTAAAAAAAATTACCTATCCAGTAAAAAAAAGATACATGCAAATCTTTACGATCTTAACATAAGTTAACATTTAAGCAATTAAATTGAAGGTAAGTTAGGGTAGGTTTGCTACACTTTCCAAAGGAAATGTATCAAACTTAGCCCTATAACAAATAATTACTGTTTAAAATCAACACTTTCATATTTTTTGGAGTCACTCACATTAAACTTAAAGCTCTAGGTTCGTATGTGCATTGGCTTCTCATGTCAGATAAACACAGAATAATACTTGCCCCTTTCTCTCTCAGGATATCCCAGAATTCAAGAGTGGGGCACACTGGAACATCCAACAGTCTTCCTTCATCATTTATTTTATGGCTCACAGAGAAGATTGTCTTCCCCATCGAGGGTAAAAGAGTTTTCCTTGTTTTTTATTTGTGTATGCATATCTATGTATATGCATATATTCTTTGTCAAGTAAATACATAAAAACAAAACACCTAGATACCGGGCCTGCAAACTGCAAGCAAGGAAATTGCGTGGTGCAAACAGTCTGATGCTGTTAATTTGTGATCTGCCTAAAATTTATTTACCTCCTCTCTGGAAAACTGATCTTTATGTACTTTACTTCTGATTAATTGGGATAGTATAAAAAGCTTCTAAATTAAAAAAAAAAAAACCCTGATAATATGACTACCATGCAGTACACCATAGACAAACGCAGTTTTGAAGAAGTGTACAACCCTTTAAAAAAACCCCAAAAAACAACAAAACGACCAAACAAAAAAAGCATCCCCCTGCCCTCCCCCACCCCCCACCAATTCCTCATGCTAAGGAATTACTTTTAAATCTTTATTTATTATTGGTAGTCATTTAATAGGCTTATAGTCAAAGGCTATAGTCCAAGGACTAATTTTAATTAAGAAGACTTCTCTCTTCAAAAAGTCTCTTCAGAGGACAGAGAAAGGTTTATCTTGGATCCAGTCAGGACACTCAAAGTTAGTCTTCTTTAGCAAGTCATTTAAAACCGGAGTTGACTTTAGTCAGAGTTAGAGAGACTACCTTCTCTAGGCTAAAATTAGCTTTTTGGAAGGCTAATCCCGAAGTATTTAGATAAAGCGATTCAAATTAATTATATATAAAGAAGTGTAAGACTGAAAAAAATGTGAAACAACATGTCTCTAAATTATTTCTAGATGAGTAATATAGTTTCTAAATGGGCAAATTGCACAGCATCTTACACAGAACACAGTTATTTCGGTGAAACCAATAAAACTCTCATCACATAACAGTTAGAAGTTGTATATGGATATAAATAATACCATACAGTCTAGACAGACTTAAATATTGGGGAATAATTTAATTAATGATGGCTTTGTTCTGTTAATGTAATGCCTAATCTAATACCTTTTATTCATTCTAAACCATTCAGTGTAGTCTCACTAAATCAATTCTCATTGTCTTTTCTACAGAAATTGTTTAAAACTATATATACCTCAAAGTACTTACCACTTAGTTTAGGACTCGGTGTTCCCAAAGCTGGTCTGGGGTCCTTCACTAATATTTTGGAACCAGCTGTTAGAAAGAATGAATGACAAAATGACAAATCAGTAGCAAATATGTTACTCAAAATCTAGGCAGATAATTTCCATAATTTAATTTAGTTGTTACAAAGGATATAAGATGATGTTTCAAACTCAAATATGAATGAGATTTCAGGCAGTATCAGGCCTTAGTATCACAGGAGTACATGCCCACTGATTTCTTCCGTTGCCACATTTTCTCCTAACTCAGTCACCTGGATGCTACCATCATTTGCAATACCCAAACAGTGTAGATTTTCACTTCAGAATCCACATCTCAGAATTCACAGCCCTGGGCTATGCACCTAATTTGTATGTGAGATCTCTTCTAATATGTCCTCTGAGGCAAGTTATGTTATTTACATCAGGATTCACACAAAAGAGCACTGTGAATAGTGCTTTGACTAGAAGTAATGTAATACCAAACAGTGAAGAGATACGTAACAAGGACATTTTAAATCATGTTCCTCTCTAGGACTTAATTATCTTCAACATTACTGAATGAGACATCTTGTGTTCAAGACGAAAACCCAAAGATGTGTGCCTAAACATGGTGGAGATCGGAGGACAAGGTCACTGTTTCTTTAAAGAAGAAGAGCAGAATGAAAGAAACAAATGAAGCTGTCCACAGTATCTCCAGCTACTCAGGTGATTAGAGCACTGGAAGCTGGAGAACCTCATTTCTTCTCTACTTAGAGAAGTAACTCCCCTACCACTGAAGATGATGAACTAAATGCAGTTGGATAGTGTAATTTCCTGTAGCTGAAGTTATTTTATTTGCAGAAGCTAATTTGGATTCACTGGGCTATAAAGAAGACACATAATTCTGTCTCCTAATGTAGAATACTCTCATGCAGCACTAGGCTCCATTCCTTGTGCTAATGGTTTTTTCAATATTTTGTATTTTGGATCTTGGCTTTGAACCCGGTCTTTTCTCTGATCGATACGCTAAAAAAAATAGACAAGAAAAGTAACTTCCTTCTCCCTGAGCAAAGTATTTTTCTGCATAAAAAATGAACCTTTAGCAAGAAGCACTGAGAATATTTTTCTTGAGAATAACTTCTGGCTTATTACAGACGGCTTGCTCTTGGTATATAGATTAAAACTGGCAAGAAACAAGCACAACGGCTGGAATTCAACTTAAAGTTCTCAAGGCCTGTTACTACTGATTGATTAATTTCTATTTCCTCTCTGGTTTAAAAGAAACTTACTGAACTTCACTGAACATGGTTGACCTGGAGGGAGTGCTTCAAAAGCATATGCTTTTTGACTACATCAAGTTAGAAATATCTGGATCATACTTTCCAAAGGGCTTTACTGGAAAAAGCTACTGAGTCAGCTTTGTCCAGGTGGATACATTTCTAGTCAAGTTCAGAACTGAAATTTTAAATAAAAAATAAAATTTAAATACAAATTTTAAATACAAATAGAAAATTAAAACAAGTTATCTATGAAGTTTAAGTTTCTAGGTCCAGATATTTGCTGAATAGGACTTTCAAGAATACAGTTTTGTATTTAAAGGATAAAATTCTGGTTTAATTACCCTACAGATCCTTTTATAAATATCAGCTCCAAATGTTTTATTCCTTTTTATCCATTTCCAAGTTATTTTCGTGAAGTTCATAATCACAGGTGAACAAAAACATGTGATAATCTTCTCCCTTCCATAGGAGAGAGATGTTTCACCCCTTTGTAACAGATAAAATTTAAAATATTTAAGTAATATTTCACTTTATCTAATTAGAGTTAATATGTCACAATATTTTGCTCATTTTTAGCTTTGTCCACTGCTAAAAAGCAAGAAGCAAGACCTCTGATACTAAAAATTTTGCATTTCTGTAACATTTTCTCAGGTACGCCACTCATCACCCGTCTCCACCCGGACGTTGACCTGTTGACCACCACTCTCTGAGTGTGGCCATCCAGCCAGTTCATTATCCAGTGGGTGGTTCGTCCATCAAACCAATATCTCTCCAGTTTAGAGAGAAGGATGTCATCTGGGACAGTGTCAAATGCCTAGCACAAGTCCAGGTAGATGACATCAGTTGCTCGTCCCTTCTCCACTGATGCTGTAACCCTGTCATAGAAGGCCACGAAATTAGTCAGGCATAATCTGCCCTTAGTGAAGTTGTGTTGTCTGTCATCAACGACCTCCTTGTTCTCCATGTGCCTTAGCATGGTTTCCAGGAGAATCTGCTCCATGACTTTGCCAGGCACAGAGGTGAGGGTGACTGGCCCGTAGTTCCCCAGGTCTTCCTTGTTCCCCTTTTTAAAAATAGGGGTTATGTTACCCCTCTTCCAGTGACAGAGAATTTCACCAGACTGCCATGACCTCTCAAATGCGATGGCCAGTGGCTTGGCAACTTCATCCGCCAGTTCCCTCGGGACCCGCATATGCATCTCATCAGGTCCCATGCACCTTCAGGTTCCTTAGATGTTTCTGAACCTGCTCTTTTGCTACAGTGGGCAGTTCTTCATTCTCCCAGATCCTGCTTGTGCCTTCTGCAACTTGGGTGGTGTGACTAGAGTCCTTATTGGTGAAGACCGAGGCAAAAAATTCATTAAACACCTCAGCTTTCTCCATTTCCTGGGTAACCAGGTCACTCGTTTCCTTTCAGAGAAGGCCAACATTCTCCCTGGATCTCCTTTTGTCCCCGACATACCTGTAAAAGCTTTTCTTGTTTCCCTTGATGTCCCTGGCCAGATTCAATTCCGTCAGGACTTTAGCCTGCCTCACCTGATCCCTGGCCACTCGTATGACTACGACCTCTCTGTAATTTTCCCAGGTTACCTTTCTTGCTTCCACACTTTGTACGCTTCCTTATTTTTTTTCAGTTGGTCCAGGAGCTCTTTGTTCCTCCATGCACCAACCTGGCATTTTTGCCTGACTTGTTCTGTTTGAAATGCGTCACTCCTGAGCTTGGAGGAGGTGATCCTTGAATATCAACCAACTTTCCTGGGCCCCTCTTCCCTACAGGGCTGCCTCCCACGGCACTTCACCCATCAGATACCTGAAGAGGCCAAAGTCTGCCTTCCTGAAGTCCAGGGCAGCGAGCTTGCTGCACTCCCTCCTTACTGCCCTGAGGATCTTGAACTCCACCATCTCATGGTCACTGCAGCCAAGTCTGCCCTAGAGTACCACGTCCCGCACCAGCTCCTCCCTGTTAGTGAGAACAAGGTCCAGCATGGCACCCCTCCTCTTTGGCTCCTCTATCAGTTGCAGGAGGAAGTCATCATCCACGCATTCCAGGAACCTCCTGGATTGCCTGTGCCCTGCCTTGTTGTCCCTCCAACAGATACTGGAGTGGTTGAAGTCCTCCATGATGACCAGGGCTTGTGATCGCGAGGCTGCCCCTATCTCCCTGCACAGGGCCTTGTCTGCTCTGTCCTCCTGGTCAGGTGGCCTACAGCAAACCTCCACTGTAACGTCCCCTGTCCCTGCCCTCCCTCTAATCCTAACCCTCTGTCAGCTCCTTCTCCATCCCCAGGCAGAGCTCCATGCACTCCAGCTGGTTGCTGACACAGAGAGCGATACCTCCTCCTTGCCTTCCCTGTCTGTCCTTCCTAAAGAGCCTATATCACTCCATCCCAATGCTCCAGTCACAGACGTCATCTCACCATGTCCCCATGATGCCAACAAAATCGTAGCCTTGCAAGCATGCACAGATGTCTAACTCTTCCTGTTTGTTGCCTGTGCTATGCGCATTGGCACAGAGGCACTTAAGCTGGGCCCCCAATGAAGCTGACTTGCTGGCTGGAGCAATAGGAATTCCTCTGGGCTGCATTTTAGGTTCTCTTGTACTTACCTTCCCCAGCTTCTGTACGCTTGGTGCTTGGTGTGTGACAAGTTAGATACATTTGTAGTTACTACTTAATACTTTCTAAAAAAATTCTCAACTCTTCCTTAATATCAGATAGGACAGATAATACTACTTGTTTCAATATCATCAGCAGAAAATTCTTGGACCAAAATACAACTCATTAATCACATTTGGTCTGCCATAACATTTCTTGAGTATTGAACAAGTCATAAGCTTCCTGGCAGATTGCTTTTGTAACACTTTTCCAAAGCTCTGCTCTGTTTTCCTCCACCACCTGCCTGGTATCTAATGCCAGGACACCTGTTTTTTTTTAATAATACAAAATATTAATTTCCTATTTCCATTCCAAGTAACAGTGTTTGGCTATATAGCCTTTGAATTACTCCGTAAGAGCCCTGGGGAAAATCACATCTGAAACATTAGGTATCAGCAATCAGAAAGATGCTTTAATTATTCAAGAAATAGAATCCCAAACTGTTGCTATACTTCAGGATGTTTCTTATCTCACATGAAAAACACCATTCTCATCATGATTTTGCCATGAGGTTTTTCATGCCCTGCCATGAAAAATATGTAGTAAAAATAAAATGTTGGAAAATCAAAGACAAAGTAGATACATTTTGTCTGCAAGTAGTATACTGTTGCTTACATACAAATATAACATAATATTAAACCCTATGGATTACTTCCATGCAGTGATTCAGACATCTACTTGGACTTCAGGCATCTTTCTCCAAACACAGAATAATAGAATAGTTTATGTTGGAGAAGACCTTTAAGACCATAGAGTTCTGCTGTTACCCTAGCATAGAATCATAGAATCAGAGAAGGGTTAGGATTGGAAGGGACCTTCAAAGGTCATCTAGTCCAACCCTCCTGCAAGGAGCAGGGACATCTTCCACTAGATCAGGTTGCTCAGAGCCTCATCCAATCTGGCCTTGAATGTTTCCAGGGATGGGACATCCACCACCTCTCTGGGGAACCTGTTCTAGTGTTCTACCACCCTCATTGTAAAAAATTTCTTCCTAATATCTAATGTAAATCTATCTCCTTCTATTTTGAAGCCATTACTATGGACCAGGTCCCTGTCCTTCTTATGTTGGGGGCTCCAGAGCTGGACACAGTACTCCAGGTGGGGTCTCACCAGGGCAAAGTAGAGGGGCAGAATCACCTCCCTCGACCTGCTGGCCACACTCCTCTTGATGCAGCCCAGGATGTGGTTGGCTGTCGGGGCCGCAAGGGTGCATTGCCTGCTCATGTTGAGCTTCTCATCTACCAGCACTCCCAAGTCCTTTTCTGCAGGGCTGATCTTGATCCATTCTCCGCCCAGTCTGTATTTGTGCTTGGGATTGCCACGACCCAGGTGCAGGACCTTGCACTTGGCCTGATTGAACTTCATGAGGTTGGCATGGGCCCACCTCTCCAGCCTGTCCAGGTCCCTCAGGATGGCATCCCTCCCCTCCAGTGTGTCAATGGCATCACATAGCTTAGGGGTCTGTGTTGGTCTCTGTTTAACATCTTTATCAGTGACATAGACAGTGGGATATGCCTTTTTAGCCTTCCCTCTAATTCTTTCCCATAAACATTCAACCTTATAATCAATATCATCGAGCTCTGGACAGTCAAAACACTCCCTGACATACAGGGCTACCCCACCACCACTCCTTCCTTGCCTATCCCTTCTGAAGAAGCAGCACTGCAGACATTTCTGCGATTGCAATTATATAACAGTAGTATTGCAACTGTCATAGCTGTCTTGCGGCTCTCACAATCTCCGTAAATAAAATTATCCTGATCTAAATTCAGTAGGTATGTGCAAAAACATTGAGATTCTTACTCCATTGAGATTATGAGAATGTAGTCCAGACCTGACTCAGTCAGAAGTCTAAATGGAAGTATTACTCAAGTATTTGACCTCCAGAATTATATCTGGAATTGACACCTCTGAGCATGCAAATGAAAGACAAGTACATGAAGGCATATGTCCCATTAAACACAACAAACAAAGGATTAGAGTTATTCTCTTAGATGTTCTCCCTCCTAGTCCTCCTTGCCATTCTGTCTTATCTTATCAGACTGCAAGAAAAGAAAATCACTGAAAGATGACAGATGAGAGATGGAGTGGGAAACAGAAGAGATTACCTTCACAAACTGGAACTTTCCCAGTCCATGTGCCATCAGATCTACAGGCTCTATGCTCTGATCCTCCTGCCAGGAAGAAGCCTGGCTGACAAGTATAAATCAATGTATAACCAAGTGAGGGAAGATCCATTCCTGCAACATTAGCATGAGTTGGTGTTTCTGGTTGTTTACAGCTGTGAGCTACAAAGAAAAGATAAAATATCCTTCATTCAAAATGGTGAAAATATTTCTGAAACAAAAATTATATAAATTCTGACAGGTAACTAATGAAGAAAAAAAAAGGTCAATGAATAAATACGTTAAAATATTTACCATTCACATTAAAATTACTATATAGTTTAATTACTATGCTGAGCCTGTAAGTATGGACCTTTCAATTTCAAGGGACCAAGAACCAACTTAAATGCACTTGCACAACCAAAATTCATTGTATGCCTATGTGAACACAAACAGCACACATCTTACCATAGTTAAAAGCAATCACGGCTTGTGACTTACATGACATGATAACTGTGTAGCATTGAATAACAGTAAATAAATGGGTCATTTGGAAAAGGTCAAGGAGAAATTGTATGTGAAGCAAGTTTTAAATATGAAGTAGAAAAATTAATCTCATGCAATGTGTCTTGTATCTTTAACAACCACCAGAATCTGAGAGTCTTGTGTTATCTCAAAACCAGCATACCTCCAAGAGCAGAGCTCATCTTTCAGTACACTGAGCTACTGATTTGCTGTTTGCTTAGGGAGAATGCTAGCACCAACTGAAACACTACTGCTGTTTTCTTCTGTGAATATGCTCTCCATATACTGAAGTAATTCTATAAGGTCAGACCTTATAAGGTGAGACTTTCTAGAAAAATACAGGTATTTAGCTGAAAAACTAGAAAGATTAACCATGATGCTATATCTTCAGTAAATTATCACTACACCGAAGTGTAAAAGATCTAAGAAATGAAATGTTACTTCCTGCAGCTAAGTAAGAAAATTCTTTCTGTTCCAGAATAAAAAAAATTCCAATTGCAAATCCCTCTTTCCCTCTTCTTAAAATACCCTGACTCCTTAGTTTGGAAACAGCTCAAACTCTTTACTAGAACTGATTGTAAATGTCTACTGCAGTACAAGTTAGGGTTGTGCAGGGCTTTCCTACGTGTCCTGTTCTCAGTACCTCCTCCCAACTCCTTCACTCTCTTCATTGAGAGTTTTGCCCTCTTTTCAGCATCTCTCCAGATGAAGAGCTGTCTTTTATTGTCATAATTTTGTGTTGTGCTTTGGGTTGTTGTTTTTTTTTTTTTTTAATTCTATAGACTATTGTAGAAAAATTCACTCAGAAAATCACATTTCTAGTTGCTGTAAGCTAGTAATGCAAATTTGTCTTAACTTTATGTCAATAAAACTATATAAATTAACTTTAAAATAATGTTACTGTAACTAAATAGCCTAGACAAAATATTGATAGGTCAAAAAATCAATCATATACTTACGTATACATTCTGGCTGGATTCCACTCCATGTAAGATCAGGAAGGCAAGTTCGTGTTGTTGAGCCATGGAGAAGGTGTCCTTTTTTACACTGAAATTGAACAATATTTCCCACCTGTTGAAAAGTAGAAAATAAGGTAATATTGTTATGAGGAAATATATTTTTTTCCAAATTTGATAGTAAACTTCTTCATATTAAACAGGCACAATAAATTGTGATGCTCTTTCTGTAGAAAGTATATTAATTTCACAGAGCATTTTGATATAAAATAAAAATTTGCTTAATTCTCATTAAAGTTACTTTTCCCTCAAACTAAAGTCCTCCACGGAAGCAAATCGAAACCTCATCTTCTGTAGTATCTCTAGTGTGTTGCTTTGGGCCCAGAACAGTTGAGGCACTGTGAGTTTGGAAACTGAGCTTACTGATGCTTCCTAGCTCCGGACCAAAGAGAAGCCAGTGAGGCAATTTTGCAGCAAACCAGGGAAGTCACAGAGCTGAAATGGGCAATAGATTGTACTAGATCTTTGTGGAATTTGGTCCACTGTGTGGAATGCTGGATGAATTCACAGATTACAAGTGGAAATATTTCATTAGAACACACAAGGTGTGGTCAACAAAACTGACTCATGCTTCAGAAACTATAATGTTCCTATAATGTTTTAAATTTGTTTTTTGACAACAATAGGTGAAAATAATAATTCTTTATACCACACAGATAATAGAAACCAGAAGTACATTACAATTTATAATAGCAATTCTTACGAGATTACTTTTTAATTGTTATTATGAGTATGTGTTACATAAAAAGGAAAATAGAATTCTTCAGTCAATAACAGTTTCTGCACAAACACGACATGGAATCACCTGTTCAGCATGTGCAGTCATGGTGACATTGATGAAAAGGCAAACAATTCTCAGTTTCTATCAAAAGCAAGGAAATTAGATTGCAAGTATATAATTCAGAGAGTAGTTTATTACATGCTGTAAGTGATTAATTCAAGTATTAAGGTGCATAGATAATATCTACTGTTTTGCAGTGACCTGTATTAATGTATCTATCAATTAAGGTATAAATGAGAAATTGAAAACTCTGAACTGTGTGTCACAGCACATTTACAGTTCTGATTTGGGGGATTTTTTCATTATTTTGTTTAAATGTTTAACACTTAATTCAAATTGATGCCCAAAGGTAAAATATAGACTCTTTCACAATAGTTTAGGCCTAGGAAACAGTATTTCACTACTACAAGTAGTCCTTTGAAACTTTATAGTACTATTCCATTTCAGCTCAAGCTTCTCATCAGAATGAAATTTAGTAATAATCCATGTACAGATAGCAGCTTATCAACACCGTATGTGGTTTAAAATTAATCTCCCTTTTTTTTTCTTCCCCCCCCCCGCCTTTATTGTGCTCACTGGACTATGTAATTATTTTTAAAAGATTTTGAGGAAAATACACTAAATCACTTTCATAATTAAGCAAAAGTGGGA
>WHYT01017307.1:118712-230845 GCA_009806455.1 Tetrax tetrax
TATGTGTTGTTGAAGAAAAAGAGCTTAATCTATACACACCAGAAATGTATACAATTTAATAACTTTAAGTGAAATGGGACTGTCTACAGAATTATAGGCCAAATTCTGAAAATATCTATGAATTAGAGATAGTGCCACACAGTGAACTGCATTGTCTAATCATGGCTATAATTTATGTTTTCATTAGAAATTTCTGTGGAAATCTTAATTTGAAAATATATGAAACACACATTTTTAACACAGGGCTTCAAATTGTCTCCTGGACAGTTCTTTGAATCAACAAAGTAGCAAGCACTCTGAAGCAAAAAAGATCCCCACATTAAAAAAATAAGGGGTTTGTAAGTTTATTATTTTTTTATAAAACTAAGTAAACTCCACCACTTAGTTGTCAGTCAACTTTACCTAATCATCAAATAGCTATGGAATGTTTGCCTTCTATATAGGTAACCACTGAGACCAGGCACCATGGTAAAACATAGCAGTTTTCCTCGCATATTTTGTACGTGGAACTACAGAACAAACTAAAGTTGCAGCAAACTGAAACCTCCGTGTGCTCCTACTCCCGATGGAAATATTTTCCTAAGAACTCCACGGGCCTTTAACAGAGACAGGGCTGTGAGGCTAGTCTCATTCTTCAAAGACATTTAATTGATTAACAGCAAGTTGTACCTGTAGTTAGGAATTTTCAGGCATAGGCTTATTTTTTTTCCATCTACTGCTAAGCTTATAAAAATAGCAGTTCTTTACTCAAATTACTACATTAATAATTAAGCAGACACATTTACTAGGTCATAGATGACAAATACTCAAAGACATTACTATATTCCATTCTGAATAATTATTCCATGATATAACTACACCTTGCATATCTTCAGCTACAGGCTCTACGGAACCAAGCTGGGAACTAAATTTCTGGTGTCAAGAACTGCTTAAAGATTGCTCACTGAGAATGACTTTCACTAGCTCCCTCTCTTTTCTGCCAGATGGCAGCTAGTTTAAACTCTTTGACAAGCACTGACTGCCAACTGATTTCTCTTGTAAGCCAATGGGTAACCATTGCACATCAACAACATTCAGTTAATGTAATCTCTGCATGATATAGCCTTTAATTCCAAGGCAGCTGCATTCTGTGCTAACTATACCTTTTAAAAAGTTTAAAGGTGGAGCCCATTTTTCAGAGCATGTTGCAATATTCAGTATTCCAACCTTGAAGATGTCAAATACCTTGTGGTATCAAAAAAAAATGAATGTAAGGACACAATATTTGAATCAAGAACAAACTACAAAAAGAATTTTTCAAGGTCTTTGATGTTTGTAATATAGTGGACTCTAGAAGAGCTCCATGTAGAGAACTTGAACAACAAATGATTATTTTTTCTTTCAGAAACAATGCCTTTCACCACATTCCAGCTCTGACATATACAGCTTCAGCACCTCTAAGCAACTGTTGATGATATGAGAATATCATTAGGAAAAATGAAAAGAGAAGATCATCTATATGATACACTTTCATAGCAGCAAGATATAGCCAAAAAGAGATCATTTTGGAAAGGGAGAGATAATGAATGCAAAAAATTGTAAAAGAATGTGGAGCTGCATTTTTTCAACATTTAGCAAGCTACCCGGCAAGCTAAGCTACTTGGCAAGCTAGAATTAAACTTCAGAAACTGTAAAGCCATGAAGATGAAATTATCCTCTTCCAATTAGACTCCTTGCTCAAGAACATTAGAGAGTTCCAGTCATATAACTATTCTACAAATAACTGCAGAACCTCATTCTTCAGTGCAATTAATTGATGTCGTAGTTCAGCCCCGATCTGGACCAGACTACACAGTCTCTCTCTCACTCCCCCCACCCTCCAAGAGAATAGGGAGAGATAATATAAGAAAAACGGCTCGAGGTTTGAGATAAGGACAGGGAGAAATCCTTGAAGTTACCATCACGGGCAAAAACAGACTCGACTTGGGGAAAACTATTCATTTATTACTAAAAACTAGTAGGATAATGAGACAGAAAAACAAGATAACCTCCTCCACCCCTCCCACTTCCCAAGATTATTATCTCTACTACCTTCCCCCCTGAGCGGCACAGGGGGGAAGAGGGAATGGGGGTTGCAGTCAGTTCATCATGCATTTTTTTATGCCGCTGCTTCACAGTTGGGGGAAGAACTCAAATCCCTCCCCTGCTCCAGTGTGGGGTCTCACCCACGGGCCACAGTCCTTCGTGAAACTGCTCCGGCGTGGGTCATCTCTTCCACGGGGTGCAGTCTCTCCAGAACGGCTGTCCCAGCGGGCCCTCCACGGGCCACAGCCACATTCAGGCATCCACCTCCCCCGGTGCAGGGTCCTTCATGGGCTCTAAGTGGATCTCTGCTCTTCCGTGGACCTCCATGGGCTGCAGGGGGACAACCTGCTCCACCATGGTCGTCACCACAGGCTGCAGGGGAATCTTGGCCAGGAGCCACATTACTCCTCCCCCTTCTTCTTCACTGATCTTGGCGTCTGCAGCTGTTTCTCTCACAAGAAAAGTTCGTTCTTCACAACAGGCTGGCAGAAGCCTCTCAGGATCTCTTCACATCATCCATCTCATCTCATCTCCTCTCCACCTCTTGCAGCCAGGCTGGGCTGAGTTGGGCCCAGTCGGCTGCCTGGGGAGAGGCCAGAGGGTGAGGCCTGCAAGGCCCATGAGGCTGCGCCTCCCCCTCTGCGCCTCTGCCCCCGCTCAGCTTCTTCACCTCTTCTCTTCCCGTTTTTTTTTCTGTTTTTCCCCTTCTTAAATATGTTATCACAGAGGCATTATCACGGGACATTCTGCTCCCAGTCGGCTCAGCCTTGGCCAGCAGTGGGTCCGCCCTAGGCCCGGCCGAGTCCACTGAACAAAGGGGAGCAACTTCTAGCAGCTTCCTACAGAAGCTACCACCTTAGGCCCCCCTCACTAAGCAAAACCACAACAATTGAATATCTCTCAGAAGCATCACAATCAATTTTTTAAAAACATTTTTTACATAACTAGCGGAATGACACCAACCTAAAGAAAAAGCCACAATTGTTATTGTAATTAAATTTGTAGCAATATGAAACTCCATCAATTTTATAATTTTCAGGTTAACAAAAGGTGCTGCATATATAAAACATATAACCCAGTTTAGTCTAGGAGCAAAACCAGACAATTGTCAAGGAATTACCCTGGGACCTAGTCAATATTACTGACAGAAAAAAACTCTCTGTGACATCAGACAAAGTTTAGGATGAGTAATGAACAAATAAAAGAGATTATAATGAAAATTCCCCTATTCTGTGTGTAAAACTGTGTGTCTGAAAACAAGACAGCACCTCGTAATCTTGTTTTGCCTTGGATCATTTGGTACATATTGAGTACATTATTTTTTTTTGTTTGTGTTTAAGGGTCCCAATATGCTCACAAAGGATTTACAGGTATTCCTATGTCTTCCTCAATCTATAAATTATGTTACAATTTTGGAAAATATAGAAGGACTGTATTTGTCCCAGATTTGAAATGAAGTAAGCCACTGCTGGGGATAAAAAAAAGGAAAACTTCGAAGAGGACAAAAACCATTATAGTTGAATAAAGAAATACAAGACCATAAAGTGAATACATACGCAAGCACTGAGGTACTTCACCACTCCATGTTCCATTCCCAACGCAAGTCAAAACAGCAGGAAAGGAGAGTTCATATCCTGAAGAGCAGACATAGCTAATGCTAAATCCCCAGTCCAGGTTTGTTCCTTCCAATCTTCCGTTAGAGATCTGCGGAGGAGTTGGGCAGGTAACAGCTGCAATAATATTCAAAATAATTAGGCTCAGTTACTGTAAATATCCCCAGTGTACACAATTACTAGAAGAACCATATGTGTTAATTTCACCTTTTTTTTTAGAGGACAATACAGTCAGGACATGCTATCTTCCTCACTGTATTCTTGCCACATTTCCTGAAGTTAGTACTTCTGGTTTCCTCCATTTAGGAGACAGTGGCTGACTGGAGAACTGTCTTAAATAAAACACGATGCTGCATCAAACCAAACAGAAGACTACCTAAAAATCAGTACGAAGACTATGAAGTGTACAACGTTTAAGATATGTCTGGTAGTATACTACAAAATTATTTTGTTTGTCTGTTTAGACAAGATAGAGTACAATTATCTTTAGTTACCACGACGACTGTCAAATACTTTCTTCCTGTAACCAGCTTAGGCATTTGCAAGATATTAATGCCCAGAGATGAAATTCCAGGACAACTGCTCCAAAATATGACCTGAAAGTCTATTTCTAAGTACCACAGTTTGGTTTGTATTTGCTTCATGAACAATGCTCCTCAACATGCTCCTCAACAAAAAACATTGCTTCTAGCTACAGGGAGAAAATTTAAGGATTTGCAACCTCTTGAAATTGACAGTGTTGCTACATCCAGGAAGGGCAACAAGAAGTATTTCAACATAGTTTCTCATTTTGAGGCCTCCTAGGAAAAAGTAAAAACATCTTCTACTCAGTTGTAGGAAAGAGGACTGAAAAACACCACAGGAGGCCAGTAGAAATAAACAGACACAACAGTAGTGATGAAGATAAAAGTGCAATTTGCTGGATAATGGGGTAGTAACAGACAATTGCTAATTGAGAGCTGAAGGAAAAAAAGGTATAAAATAAATTCAATGAAAAAAAAAACTGAATCAAAAAGAGAAAGGGGGGACATTTAGGCAGAACGAATGAGAAAAAGAAAAGGGGTAAAAAAGAAAACTTGGGAGAAACTGTGCTATCAAAAGACAAAGAAAGCAAATTAAACCAGTATGATTTACTTTAGCAGAGACAGTAGGGGTAAATGAGAAGTGACTAAAAATAAAGCAGAGAACACACAGGTCGCAAGAACAGAGGAAATGAAAAGCTGCACTCGTAACCTTTAAACTTATGTTTAGAGAGCTGTCATCTTGCAAGCTCAAAAGGAGTCAGAGGCACTAGATCAGGAGTACTGCATGTTTGAATGTGATCTGCAGAAGGTTAACCACATACCATTTCTCCATTCTTATTAAACACTTCAGTGAGAGAATCTCTACTATTTACACCACAAAGATGCTCTGGAGCATCATTCATGCCTGTTTGAGAATGCTAGATTAAAGTAGTACCATTATCAAATAATATTTTGTCAACCAGTAAATCAAATCTAAATTTTAAGGCCTTATTTTGTATACTTTCTGTTTCTCTTCCTCTGGTTCATAGTGTTAAAAAAACCCACCAATCATACAGCCCCAAAAAAGGACATGATAGGTTTTGCCACACTTTAATGATGCTTTAATAAAAGCAAGTCAAAATAAGTACTCCAAGCAGCAAAAGTTTGTCTGCATTCTCCAAGGACTTAATGACTAGTCCTTTTAAAAAGATCTGTATCTTTTAACTTCTGAGAAAGTTAAAAGATAATAAAGGAAGAAATACTGGTCAATATTTAGGAAGGAAGAGAGAAGAAGTAGCATGAAAACAGATGTAATATCAGAATTTGGGAGTCAAAAAAAGCAAAACAAAACACCCAGCAACAGAGACAGGTAGAATACCTCTCTAAACATTTTAGTCAGAGTTTTAACGAGAAATATGTAGAATAACATTTCTCAGTTTAAGAGCTGAATGTATATTACAAAAGCAAGTCTGAAGAAAACACAGTGCTTGAATAGTTGAATATTTAGTCTCAGATGAACATGTACCCTTTTCCAGTGAGGCAAAGCCAGAGAATTATTTATATCTTCTATTTAATGGCACTGTGACAACTAGGCATCCATTTTCTGCCCAATTCATTTTCCAATTGTTTTAACTAAATGGTACCAGAGGATCCTGGCACTTCCTCCTGACAGTAAGAACTAATTGTTATAAATTTCAAACACACTACTGCATATTATATATTACTTTTAATTACACAGTCAAAGAAATGGAGGTTGTTAACTTACCTAGTGCAGTCACACAAACCTGTGTGGTGTAGAACAAAATTCTAAGAACTCTAGAGTTTCTGCATATGATTATTATTTAATCTTTATACAAGCCATAAATATATGTGACCTAAAACCAGAAAGACTCTAAACCTCAAAGGCAAAATTGACAATCTAACTCTTTCTTTGTATGGTTCTGTTTGAATCAAATCAGAGTTAGACATCCTGCTCCTAGTTAGGTGCCCTGTAGTCTTTAAGAACTTGGGGCTGGGGGATTATATCATAGATACTAGTTCTGTCTTACAAACTTCTAGCTGTTCGTTTATAGCCATTCTTGGAGACAGACAGACTCTTGGTCAGTATGACCAGTATGGTCACTCTTATGTCCTTAAAATCAGTTTTGTAATTCAATCTGAGGCTGGCTATGAGCACAATAAATAGGAAAAAAAAAAAAAAAGTGAATTTTTAAAAGGATCTTCAAGTCTGACATCCTCAAAAATATGTTAGGAAAACAACTTTAAAAATTGACATTATCAAAGGTGAATTAGAATTAAATTGGACTTGGTAAGATAATACAAGAATTGTACCCAGCAAGGAAAGTAATTGCAAATGGCATGAAGACTTAAAATTATTTGATCTCTTTTGATGAATGAATTTAGGCGAGGAACATCAGAACTCTTGAGCATGTATGTAACTGTACTTCCTGAAAACACAACTGAAGACAGAAAAAAGTAAATACAAACTTAGTTGACTAAGTTTTCAAAGACTAGAGATCAGACATACTTATGATGAACCCAGAAAGAAAACATAAAAATGGTAATGCTGCTTCCTACAGCTTTGATATCAAGAAGAGTGAGAAAAATTACTCTAGAGAGAAGAGGCTTTAGAATTTAGTAAGTGCGTTTCTCAGAGAAATTTTTTTTTGATGACACAGATAAGGCAATCTTTCAGTAACATTCAGATTTTTTTTCTGTTTAAATCTCAATAGAGAGCATTAAAAAATGCCAGTAAAACAGAAAATTCAGGAGTGTAATTAGTAAAAGAAAGAAAAGGAAGATCTTGAGATTACTCCTTTCAGTTTTCACAGTAGAGAAAACAACATGAAGCAGAAAAATGTTTATTAGGAAATTTGCTAGAAGGATTTAGTCTTTTTTTTGAGTATGTCAGTATAGCACAGTGATGCTCAAAGGTGCATGTCTAATGAAGGAGGGACCAGAGAAAAATGTTAGCATTATGGATAGCATAACCCAGAACAATTTGCCTTTGACAAATTTCAGTTGTAAATATGCTGACTTTTCCCAAAGGTGTATAACACATGTTTATAGGGAGATACATATGGTCATTTTCGGTATGACATGTTAACCTTAACAAACAAACAAACAAATCTAAGCCATCATTTCATACTAGCTAATTCAGTTTAGCAGTAAAGTAATAACATGTTCTATAAAGCTACAGAAAGCTGTTCAACATAATGTGCTGGTATGAAAAATAAAAGGGAAAAAGAAGTATAGGATGAAGTCACCGCTCTTGTAGCCAAAAAAAAATCAATTCAGTGTATTCATACTTACAGTAAGTTTTGATTTCTATTGAAATATTTGGCTGAATCATTACAATAAACAGTGGATGTAAATGCCATAGAAGAAATAGTTGACAATCAAAATACATGTTGTACCTTTGCATGTTGGGATTACTCCACTCCATGTGCCATTGCTAGTACAGGTGCGAATTAAAGAGCTATTTGATTCCATTGTATAACCAGGTTGGCACATATAAGTAACATTTTGTCCAACCACATAATCATCACCGTATCTCATGCCATTGGCCGGGACTCCTGGATCTCCACAACTGATAACTGCAAGTAAACAGTTGAGGAACAGTTTTTAAAACCTAAATTTATTTGTATGTGAGGGGAAAGTCATAGGGAAAAACTAGGAATTTACTGGGGAAAAAAAAGGAAAGGGAAAAAGTATCATAAATCTTATTTCCATCAAGAGAAGACAAACACATGTAATCTGAATTAGTTGCCAGACACAACATGTGGAACTGCATAACAGTTACATTTGGAGAACATCAATACATCTGTTCAACAGTGGAAGTAATGGACTGTATGATTCTGATCAGTAAATTTTCAAGATTATAAAATTTTTAAAAAGCAATAAATAATCCATATATTACTACCACCCTTTGATACCCTCAAATCAGTTCAGAACTTCATTATTAAAGAAGTAGGTATCTACCGTTTAGTTTATTTTTCCATGGGTACATCCTGAAATGAAACACAGTTTGGAAAATTTAAGATATACATCTGTGAAAAGCTCCCACTTTGTAAACACTCATATGGTTAGCACGTACATAAAGAGATGGGAATGTTCAGATCAACTCCCAGATGTGGGCCATGGCTTATGACAAAATTAGGCCTATAGTACTTTAATGAATGGGAATGGTTGTAAAACCTCTTGTGTCTTCTAGTGTCAGGACATAATGTAATCTCTTAATGAGATTAAATATTCATAAAGAGTTAATAACTAATTATGATTCTTTATAATTTTCAATAATGATTAACATTCTAATTTGAGAATAATGTTAAAATGGATAAGTTTGTAGCGTATTCTGAACTAGGTCCTTTGATCTAAGCAATAGGAGAACTGAGAAACCAAGGTATACAGCATGCCTGCTCTATAATTGTTCACAGTCCAAGTAAGCAGTTTCATGTATCAAATCTTAAAAAAAACCAAACCAACAACTCACACACAATTGCTGCCTAGGATACAGAAGGGACTATAAAACATACCACAGAGTTATCAAGGTTAGTCTAAAGGAAGGTAGTGCAGTGATAAAGAAAATTGGAGATCAGTTCTATTTACTATTTTACCTAGTAATGCATTTTTTTTTTCTAAAAACTTAAAAATATATAGATTTTTCTTTGTCATTCTTCAAAAAAATACACAGCTGTGAAAGATAGAACTGTTTATTTTAGTTACATGAGTATATCCAAATATATTCAAATTCTACCTTTCTTTATTTGACATGTTACATTTACTATTCTTAATGTTGCAAATTCAACTAAAAAGATCTTTAATATTTTTATAGCTATACTATTGTTTTGACTGGATTACAACATATTCTTTTTTTCCCCAATCTTTGTTTCACCTCTTTAGATTTCCCTGTCTGAAGAAAATTTCAAAACATTGCCTTACGCATTTAAGAACATGTAAACATCATATATCATATATCACAAAATTATAGAATCTTAAGGCTGGAATACACCTCCAAGGTCATTAAGTACTACTGTTAACACAACACCACCATGCCTACTAAATCATGTCCTGGATTGCCACATGTACACGTTCTTTGAACATCTCCAGGGATGGTGACTCTATCACTTCCCTGGGCAGCCTCTTCCAGTGCCTGATCATTCTTTCAGTAAATAAGTGTTTCACAATATTGAATATAAACCTGTCTTGCCAGAACCTGAGGCCATTTCCTCTCATCCTATCACTAGTTACTGGGGAAAAGAGACCAACACCCACCTCCCTACAACCTCCTTTCAGGTAGTTCTAGAGAGCAATGAGGTCTCCTCTCAACCTCCTCTTCTCCAGACTAAACAATCCCAGTACCCTCAGCTGCTCCTCATAAGACTTGTGCTCCATATTCTTCACCAGCTTCATTGCACTTCTCTGGACACGCTACAACAACTTGGAGACATCCTTCCTGTACCAAGGGGCCCAAAACTGAACACAGTATTCAAGGTACGGCCTCACTAGTGTTGAGTACAGGAGCACAATCACTTCCCTACTCCTGCTGGCCACACTTCCTGATACAAGACAGAATGCTGTTGGCCTTCTTGGCCACCTGGGCACACTGCTGGCTCATCTTCAGCTGGCTGTCCATCAGCATCCCCAGATCCCTTTCTGCCGGGCAGCTTTCCAGCCACTCTTCCCGAAGCCTGTAGTGTTGCATGGGGTTGTTTTGACTCAGGTTCAGGACCCGACACTTGGCCTTGTTGAACCTCATACAATTCACCTTGGCCCATCAATCCAGCCTGTCCAGATATCTCTGTAGTGCCTTCCTACCCTCAAGCAGATTGACACTCCCACCCAGTTTGGTGTCATCTGCAAACTTACTGAGCGTGCACTCAATCCCCTCATCCAGATCATTGACAAAGATATTAAACAGAACTGGTCCCAGCACCAGGGGAACACCACTTGTGACTGGTTGCCAACTGGATTTAACTCCATTCACCATAACTCTCTGGGCTCAACCATCCAGCCAGTTTTTAATCCATCACAGGGTACACCTGTCCAAGCCATGAGCCACTAGTTTCTCTAGAAAATTGCTGTGGGAGACAGTATCAAAGGCTTTGCTAAAGTTCAGGTAGGTAACATCCACAGCCTTCCTGTCATCCATGAGGCGGGTCACCTGGTCATAGAAGGAGATCAGGTTGGTCAAGCAGGACCTGACCTTCATGAACCCATGCTGGCTGGGCCTGATCCTCTAGTTGTCCTGCACGTGCCTGGTGAGCGCACTCAAGATGAACCTCTCAATAATCTTCCCTGGAACGGAGGTCAGGCTGATAGATCTGTAGTTCCCTGGAACTTCTTTTTGGCCCTTCTTGTAGATAAGCATCACATTGGCAAGCCTCCAGTCATCTGGGACCTTCCCTGTTAACCAGGACTGCTGACAGATGATGGACAGTGGCTTGGCAAGCTCCTCTGCCAGCTAAATCAGTACTCTTAGGTGGATCCTATCCATCCCCATAGACCTGTGCATGTCCAGCTGGCGTAGCAGGTCATTAACTGCTTCCTCCTGGATTGTGAGGGTTTCGTTCCACCCTCTGTCCTTGTCTTCCAACTGCTTCCATATGATCAAGTAGCTCCACAAACTACTCATTTATTTTATACTGTTGAAAACTATTTTTGTTGTTTATTTAAATCTAACTAAAGTAATTTTCTCAGCTTTTTCAGTCACCTCCCTTACAATTCCATTTCTTTCTTTCGGTCATCAATAAAAATTTCCAGCTTCTTCCGCTTTTACTGTTACTGTAATGATTGTAGCATTTCCTGCTACTGACACTTTAACATCGATCTGCTAACTAGCTATTTAGCTAATATTGTCCATTAACACTTGTTAATTATCTATTAGCAATTTAAAATCAATATATTGTCATAAAAGAGAACATACCAGGTTAAGTATAATGATGTTTAATATATTTTTTTTTATTTTATATTCAGATATGCTAGGGAAATAAATAATTAAAGAATTAAAGAACTAAAGAATTAAAGCTCTGTAGAAAGGGACACAGATTGCACACAGCTCTGAGTAACCTGTCCTATTTAATGTCCTATTTCATGAGCAGACGAGTTGGACTAGATAATCTCCAGAGGTGACTTCTGACCTCAGCCATTCTGTGATGCCACAAAATGCGTCTCCATTTCTGGGTATTTTAGAGCTGCTGCTAGTACCTGTTTCAGCTCAGATACAAGTTGTAGCACATAGTAGTGCTTCTGCCTCCTTTTAGGAATTAGTTAATGGTCAGCAATGACCAAAAAAGGCAGAAATGAGTTAGGCTGAGATTCTCAGAGTCCATATCTTTTTTGGTAAGATTTTCATTCAACCATTATTTTCATATTCTGACCACTCCAGAGGATATGCATAAAACTAAAAAACCCTAAATAACATTATGACTAGAATAAACATCTAAGCAGATATACTTTTAAGATATGTAATCACAACAAGGAGAGAACTGTGTATTAGGAATGTCAATAAACGTATTGTGTAACAAAGTTAAAATACTTCTATGCTAATTAAATCAATAATATCTTTTTATATTACATATAATCTTCACAATATCGCTTTTTGTTTTATTAAGATATTTCTCCGTTAAGATATTTTTCTAGGATTTAAGCAAAATTACCAAGTTTCTACCTGCAGAGTGGTTTTTGAGAAGACTATTCTAGCATGTACGTCAGCCAAACGTCATTCTATAATACAAGAAAAAAAAATAGATGCAGCTACCATCACAAAAGACCTTTATCCTTGGTACAATTAGTCTGGTTCTCACTATAACTCAGAAAATAATAAATAAACAAAACCACAGCACTCTCTCACAGGTTTTGTGACTGCAAAAGCAGTTGTTCATATGCTTACCATTAAAGACGGACTTAAAAATAACACCAGAAAGCCAAGTTTTCCTTATCATCTTACTTTTGGCCTCTATTTGGGTTGCTATAAGTGAATAAAGTAGGGAACACCAGAAAAATGAACATACTAGTTCAAAATTTAAGCAGCAGTTTGCTATACCTCTGATGAGGATATGTTTCCTCAAAATGATAGGCAGTCTCATGTGTCATATAAATGTAAAATTCTCATAATTGTTGCTAAAAGATGAACTAGGACATGTAATCAAGCAGGAAGAGACGGGTTTGAAAATATACTGTTGCAAAATGTGTATTATGAATGTGAGAGAAGCTGAAATATCTTCTGTTAGCTGAGTAACCAAAGCAAGTCTAAGGTTAATGATGAGGCCAAAGAGATGTTATCTGAGAGCAGGACAACAGCTTTGACCTCACAGTCGCTACAAAAAGAATTCTCAAGAGTTCATTTCAAGGTTGCTTTTTTTTCTGCCCAAACCTCAAATATTATACTGCTAAGTTTTCATGATTAAGAAATGCAAGTAAAGGAATAATGTCTGAATATGACATACCATAAAATATAAACAAGATTAAAAATATATACTAGGAAAGAATTAAAATAGGTAGCTCATGTAACCATACAACTCCCTTAAGCTGTAACAGCAGTCTACATATTGTACTATATTGCATCTGTCTTTTAAAAAATAATATCCATTTTCTCATAGAAATGTATTTTTAAAAAGTATTTCATATACAAAATTATGTATGAAGTAGTGCAAGAAAGAACTGAAGACTTGATTTATTTGCAATCAACTTCTATATTTTCCTTTACTGTCTTTCAGAGGAGAGAAAAACAAAGACTGTTCATTAAAGATGTATCTTACTTGTGCAGTTTGGCAATAATCCAGACCATGTTCCATTGGCAGTGCATTGTCTTACAGATGATCCAGAAAGTATGTATCCTTCCATGCATGAATAAATTACTGAATTAGAGAATGTAGTCCCATCAATACGAAATACTTTTCCATTAGCAGTTGTTCCTGGATTACCACACTGCACAGCTATAAAGCAAAATTTTAAATATTTTTAAAATGTAGTAAAGATAATTTATGAAATAGTAATGTCTAAAGACAATCCTACTGTGAGCAGTGTAGAAATCTGTGCTGCTGTCCTAAAAAAATATAAATTTCATTACCTACTGATAAGACATGTTGTACAGTAGATAGTAGTTTGCATGAATTATTTGTTTTTAACCTTTTGTATGTAAAGACACACAGCCTACGAATTTAAGACTTAAATCTGCAATAAGGAAAGCTAGTTTAACTGCAAAGACAAACTCCCTATTATAAGAAAACGCCTGATCTGGAATTATTACTGTAGATTTAATTTCACTCTATAGCATGTATGTATTTATAACATCACCAAACCACATTTCCTACCTAATTCAAAGCACAAGATAGAGTCAAAATATTATTTCAGAGACAAATGTAAGCCTGATGTTTCCCAGTTCTTCAACACCCAACTTTGAAATTCAAATGTGTATTTATTTCTTATGTGGTTTTATATATATGCATCTAATCTATATGACTTAAACTACAACAATATAGTTGACTATGCATTACAGACACCTATGTATGTATCTGTGAACCAAATTAATAATTTCAAAATATTTTCAGGGGAGGAAATAACACCAAAATCTTAAAATGTAAAAGGGATGACTCGTTTCTGTAACACATAGGATCAAAGAAGAACAGAAGAAAGTTGTTTGGGTAAGCACATCCCTTCAGATACCAACATACAAACACACACACACATATATATATATTCACATTGTGTCAGGATGGCAATTGTTCAGCAGAAAGGACACTGCAAAACCAGCTTGTGAAATTAGTTTTAAAATGAGATTACTATTCCATACAGGTAATATAGTCAACAGTGATAAAATGGATAATAAGAGTACAGGTTCTCAAATTATTTTCTGCTTTTCAGGAAGGTTTACTTTGAAGAAGAGTCTGTTGGGAATTACTTCCTATTTTTGAATCAAGATAATTAAGGTAATAAATGATACTCCATAAATATCCTGTTACAGCTTTCTTTTACAATAACACATCTAGCTTAAAATTTCTAGAATTATTTTTTTCCAAATAAACTTGTTTCAGCTTTTCCATTTCTATTGAAAAATAATAATAATGTCCACAATATTAGTAATTAAACTTTTTAAGCCAATAATTGATGACATAGATGTATGTAACAAGACTCTGAGATTGACACATTTCTAAAACTCGGCTCTTTTCTCTGAAATTCAGAAGTCTAATGGTTGTAATTAAAGATCAGGTGATGTGAGCTTTTTAAAGGGAAAAATCTTTCAGAAAAAAAAAAAAAGAGTTCTAGTAGCCTTATCTATTTCTTTTTCTTTTTCATTTTGTATTGGATAACACATATACAGTTCATTATACTGTCATGTGATGCCAAGCCATTGTTGTGGTGTAACAACTTACTCAAAAAAAATGTAATCATCAGTTCAAAATCAACTTTATATGATTTATCACACAAAACTGGCAATGTAAAATTAGTTTTCTGATTAGCATTTTTAACAAGAGAGTTTAAAAAATGACTGGATCTTCTGTGATTTACCTTTGCACTCAGGTTGTCTTCCTGTCCAACTTCCATTTGCCATACATGTTCTTTCTTCTGAGCCATGGAGGATATATCCAATATCACAGCTGAAATGTACCGTGCTTTTAATTTTAAAATTGTTTTCTTCTCTAGACCCATGACCTGGGATACCTGGATCACCACAAGAACCAGCTGTATCCCCTAGAATTTGAAGTACAAAGATTATAATTAGTATTTATAAGAAATAATAAGAAATATTATTATGATATTGCATTTAAAATATGTTTCTATGTATTTACAAATAAATTTATATTTATATTTTATAGACATAAATATATATCTCCATGAGTGTGAATCCCTGTAATCACAAAATTACTTGATTCTCAAATAATTTATTTTTACTAATCTTATATAAGTACAGAACAGAAATTATAATTATCTCAAGATTCCTCTTAGACTATGCTAAACTTCTGGTAACAAAATCATAAAACAAGAATAGGGAAACAAAACCTAAATTTCTCATTTAAAATAATGAATTCAAAGGAAAACAAAGATTCTGATTAGAAAGATAATTTTCTTGTTTGCTTATAACAAGTGTTCATAAAATACTTCATATTTTTATGGTATCGTTAGAGTTGTAACAGTTTTACTGTTGAATGAAAGCTCTAGTCAACGGTTTTCTGTAGATCTGATGTGAAGCCTTCCCTGAGTTACAGAAATGTTGAAAGTTCACTTCAAGACTGCCTGGTAGCTAAAATCTTCCTCAACTAGAAATGTTAAAGCAAATTCTAAGATAGAGGGTTAATGTTTTCTAGTATCTGTTACATGTCACTGTTAAAATCAACATAGTGATAATAATAAAACAATATCTAAGGTCATACATCTAAATCTTCATTTATATTGAGAACTTTTAGGAAGCTTTGAGTAACACTATTTGTACAACAGGTCAGTTGTTTAAGTCTTTTAAAAAGTATTACGAACGGTTTTATATTTTTAAACGTCTTTAAGCTACTCTTCTGTGTAATATGAGATGAGGGTATATTGTATTAATGAGTTTGAACACAAAATATTTGAATTCTATAATTCTTGGAGCTGCACTCTTCAAGTTTTCACACACAGATATTCAGTAAGTAAAGAAGAAATATTTTAAGAATCAGCTAGAAGGCTTTAATTCAGCTACAGAAGAACATCATATTATAGCTTCACATTACAGAGAATTATATGAAAAGATTTGTACAAATGATGTAAATAATGTTTTTAGTAGAAAAGACATAATTTTCTAGTATTTATCTAAGCTTAAATAGCAGTCATAAGATAAGTTCTTGCACAAAAGTAGTAAAAAAAAAATTGTCTGCTCCAAGTACCCAGAAGACCAAAAGCGACAAACTCACTATTTACGGACTCTATGGAAACTTAGGACCCTGGAGCTGCAGAGAAGAACAGATCTTCCCTTTCCCTGTTTGGCACTGTATGTGTGTAAACTATACTGCTGAAACTATGGAGCCTCAGTCTGAAGGCATATCTGGAGGGTCACAGAAACTTTGCTTGGAAATGCAAAAGAGGAGAAATCTGGCAACTCATACTACCTATCCAACTTCTTGCTGAAGCAGCTAATTATGAACCACTCTCAGTAATTCAGGAGCCAATTTTATCATTAATTAAGTTAACCAAGCTTAAACTGACACCTTTCATTTGAGAACAAGCAAACAAACTAAATAGTAATGCCTAGTACATTGTGAACTTTTATAGCATGTATGTGCAAAACGTACATAGTCCTATGTATTTTAATGCTATCATAAACAACAAATTAACTCAAGAAAGTATAAGAGCTAACTGACTGTCTCATTCAAAATCACAGACTCAGAAGTTCAGGCTCTTCTCAGTAAAGGAGCCTGGCAGCCCTGTTTAAAAATAAATTACAAATAGTTCCAAATTATAGTAAGAAAAATAATTTTATAAGCTTCCAAAATACTTCATGTCCAAGCTACTTACCTGACTTAACATCCTTCTAGTTTGAAAATAGTCTGCTACACATTTTTACAATAATTTAAAAATTTTCTAAATCAAGATTTTTTTTTGTTATTTTGGGAATCCATATCTTACATTTTCCAGCATTATTTATTTAGACTATGAAGAAGTTGGCGCAGAGCCTATTAATTATTCTATACTTGCAAAATCTTTACAATAACAGCTCAGTTTTCAGCAAGTTACTTGGCACTATGCCTAAAATAACTTTACAATGAAAAAATTGAAGTAGGCCTTTATATATGCCAAGTATAAATTACACATTCCTATTGTAAATGAAACAATGTGTTCTTTCCTAAGGCCTAATTATTACCGGGAATTATTACTCTTTTAATCTTATGGAGGTTAACCACCAGCTCTTTTGACTGATGGTTACAGAAATAATTTTTCTAAATGAGTAATCACATCAGGAAGTGACAGTGATAGAATCAATGATATCACAACAGAAAATATTTTTATTACCTCATGCAGAGATCCAAGTAAGTGATTTTCACAGTTACAATTCATCCTTCACCCACATGTGTAATAAATACTCAGCTGGCATTTAATTTTAATGAAAAGAATAGTATTTATACTACTTAAGTAAGTATACAACCATTGCTGCACTTATGAGGAATTCTAAGTTGCTGCAAATTTCTGATTCCAGTTGATATGTACATGAGGATTGAAAACTGTGTTTCTGAATGCCTATAGACATCAATGGCACATGACAATTCCTTCCAGCTCTAGAATGTGAAACATAAAGTGCCATGTAACAAAAAGGAACATGTCTTAGGGATGATGTAACAAAATTTACCTTATGTTTGCTGATATAGCATTTTTCTGTTCATAATTCTTCTCCATATATGAAAAGGACAAGCATGCTGTACCTTTTGTCATTTGAACATTCTATATTATTTATTATTAATATCACCATCAAAAAATACAAAGTTAAGGTTTTAGCATACATTAGAAATTAAGAAATCAAGTTATCAAGGCTAATAATTAAAGTTAATGATTTCACATATTTTTAGATACAAAATAGGGAAATTCTATGTGGCAATCTGTAAACTACTTTAAAATAAGAAAGCATTTCAGATACACACTTTAAAAACAAAGTCTCAAATTGTCCTAAACTAGAATTATAGTTTGGTACAGTACACCTAAAGAAAGTACCAGTTTGTATTCTGTCACAATTTGATTCACTATGATCCACATTTGAATCTTTGTCAAAGCGATGTTTATTCATGTATTGAGAAAAACATATTAGATATGATTAAAGTTTCCTATCTGCCAGTACAAAATTTGTCATCGGGGAAAAAAAATATTTTCATATTTTCATAAGCATCACCTACAAATGCTTATCCCAAGATATTTTAACACTTCTTTAATTTAATAGCAGAATTATTATAAGTGCTATTTTCAGTAAAGTTTCTTTGATATTTTTGTGTACATTTTTAGGCTTTCAGTTTGTAATCCTTGATATTTTTGTCTATTTCTTTAATTTATTTAAAATTCACAAATGAGAAAATACTTTTTTTTTTTGTTTATTTAGACTATGGAAAGCTACAATAAGTAGTCTTAGATTTTATCTAAATAGGATTTTTCCCCCAGACAAATATATGTGCATATTAGTTGTAAAGAAATTTTTTATGAACCTAGCCTGAATTTGCAATTCAAATAAATGTATCATTATTTATCAAGTAATATTTTACATTAAGCTTTGATTTCTGGTGCATAGCTCTAAACATCACAGGTTATAAGAACTCGATCTTTGTTCTCGTTGCAGGAAAAAAAATTCCCTTTGATTTTAATGATAGAAATTTAAGGGATTAAATTAAGTGTTCGCATTTTCTAGTTTCTGTCACATTTTAGATTGCAATGACAGGTTAGCTAAAGAAAAGAGACTCATCAAGCAAGATAATAACATTTAGATTGTCCTTGTCTGTAACCACTTCCTAAAAGTTTGTAGTAGAAGGTTCAGATACTGAAAAATTCTTCCAATCCTTTGGAATTTAGTGCAAGATTTTAACCAAGAAGCACTATTTCAATATTTGTTATTAGTTTTTAACCATTTCTGTGCCATGTGCTGTAAAAAAAAAGAAAAAATGCATATTCTGAAACTGTAGCTGACATCGATTTATAGCTGAATACACTAAAGAGACAAAGGCAGGATTAGAAAAAAGGTTTGGAATATGTGACACTCCATCTGGAGTATTATATCCAGTTCTGGGGTCCTCAGGACAAGAAACACATGGACCTGTTGGAATGGGTCCAGAGGAAGATCACAAAAATGATCAGAGGGCTGGAACACCTCTCCTATGCAAAGCAGGTGAGCGAGTTGGGGCTATTCAGCCTGGAGAACAGAAGGCTCTCGGGAAGACCTTATTGCAGCCTTTCAATATATCAGATAAATAAAAAAGGTGGAGAGAGACTTTTTATGAAGACCTGTACAGACAGGACAAGGGGCAACAGTTTTAAACTGAGATGGTAGATTTACACTGGACATAAGGAAGACATTTTTTTTTATTATGAGGATGGTGAGACACTGGGTCAAGTTGCCCAGAGTTGTGGTTGCCTCATCCCTGGAAGTGTTCAAGGTCACATTGGACAGGGCTTTGAGCAAACAGATCTAGTGGAATACGTCTGTGCCCATGGTTAGGGGTTGGACTAGACAATCTTTTAAGGTCCCTCCTGACCCAAAGCATTCTATGATTCTATAATTTACTAATGATGTAAAGAAACTTGGATTTTCAGTGTGAAATTGGTACAGCAGTACTGTCAGATTTGCACATAGGTTAGTTTTTTTTTTTCACCTCTTGTTTAGGCATAGTTGTAACTCAAGAAGGAATGGGTCACTTGTTTTCTTCCTATTTTCTGCCTTTGAAGATATCTAATTACTCGGAATTACACAGGCCTGTAAAAGGTCCAAAATCCCACTGATTTCTTTAACCTATATAATGCAAACATGATGATAACAAGAATGTCCCCCCAATATTTATTGAGAATTAAAACTGATAACATGATTAACCTCTATCACAATCCATATTTACGTACTCTAAGATAAGAAATGGGATTTAGCCAAGTTCTCAGATTTGTGTATGACTTGGATTTCTGTTTTTCATTTGATCACTGCTGCTAAAGTGAATCACACTGAAGTTGTGAAACAGAACATTCCTAAGCATTAAGTTGTTCAGAAAATACATCTCTACTGGGGAGAGCTAATCTATTACAAGGGTAAAGTGGAGTTCCCTCCAAACTGAGCATCCTATCCTGAAATTATGTGGAACCCACTTGGCCTTATTATAAAGATGAATGTATTATGCAATTAAGATATTTGCCTGGAGAAGAGGAGGCTCAGGAGAGATCTCATTGCACTCTATAGCTTCCTGAAGGCAGGTTGTGATGAGCAGGGGTTTGGCCTCTTCTCCCAGGCAACAAGCAGGACCCGAGGAAATGGCCACAAGTTGTACCAGAGGAGGTTTAGGTTGGACGTGAGGAAAAACTTTTTCTCCCAAAGAGTGGTCAGGCACTGGAATGGCCTGCCCAGGGAGGTGGTGGAGTCACCGTCCCTGGCAGTGTTCAAGAGGCGGCTTGATGAGGAGCTACAAGATATGGTTTAGTAGCTCTGGCAGCAATGGTAGTGGGAAGACGGTTGGACTAGATGATCTCATAGGTCCCATCCACCCATGTGATTCTATGATTCTATGATTCTATAAGATATACTTGAGGTGCTATCAAGTCAGTAGATATTTTGCAAGTTGAAAAAAAAAAAAAATAAACCATCATCTTGAAGAGATAATGATGCAAAGTTTCCCTGTGGAAATTCATACTCTTTCCATAAGTCATATAGAAAATATTTTCAAAAAAAACCAATTCCTTTAACATTCTATTGAATGTGTCATTTCCTATTCATGTTAAACATCACCAAGAAAGTCTACGTCTCCCAAATTATTTTCTTGCTAGTAAAGTTTTTACTTAATTTGGTTTTACTTTTTTTTTTTTTTTTAACTTCTATTGACATAGCACTTCAGTTTTATACATTATTTTTCAGATTTTAAATTTGCCTTTTGACAAGATCAAAATAAATTCAAAAGAACTTCAGGGCACACATTAATTCAAAAATGTTACCTGAGCAATGAGGAAGAGATCCACTCCAGTGTCCGTTTAACTGACATGTACGAGACGACTGCCCTAACAGCGATCGTCTACCTGTGCAGGTATAATGAACAGTAGACCCAAATGTATATTTATCTCCAGACAAGATCGCGTTAGGAGGAACGCCTGGATGGCCACAGTCAATCACTACAATGCATAATTATTGGAGATAAAAAAAGGTTATTATCACTGATCAAACAGTTTGTAGTTATCATTTTCATAACTCCATATATAAACTTTATGAAGAGGCTGATCTTTTTAGGGTTTGTTGATGTCCCAAGACACTCCTTTGCTAAGCTGATTTTTATGGCATGAACACATGCACACATACACACACAAACACACTCATGCATGTACTCTTCAGAGAAAAAATACAGGAACACAGTATCTGCCAAAGTCACTGCTGAAGCAGAGAATATGCAGACCATCATCTCTCATCCCCTGGTTCCAAATCATTAGTCATGAAGTCTATTAGGTTTATAAACATGATAATTTTTGCTAAATTTTGCTAGGAACCTTAATGCTAATATACTAATTTCAAATTCATTATTTTGGTTACTTAAATTATTGCATTGCATGAATAAAATATGCGTTTAAATATTTTTAATGTATTTCTAAGCATCATCCATTGATAGTAATCGCACAGAGATTAGAGGATATTTCTGTAGGATTCCAATCTTAGAAATGGTAATGGATAAACTCCCTGTGAGTTGTTTATTGAGTAAATGTTGATCAATAATTGTTCGCTATTTCCACACTGTGATTACCTGTTAATACTCTTAATCTTGACATTTTTGTGATTTCCACTTATCAGATTGCACAACAATTAGCTTATACATACCTGATTTTGCTAACTGGCTCAAATGTCATGAAATACATAAAATCAAGAAAGAAAATGGGAAAATTTAGCATGACATCTTTTGTCCTTTAGTTGCCTCTTATACAGAAAATTGACTCCTGCTATAAACAGTCAAAAGTAGTCATTTTTTTTTAGGAATAAAACCCAGGCTTTTATCAAAAAAAAAGCCAGATCAGAAACCTGATCAAGGTTGAGGATGTATTCAATTCCCTACCATTTCAGGTGTATGCAGCAGTACAATGGTTGTACAATACAACATATGACCAAAGTTATGTGTAATGACTCATCTTCCTCTAATGATTACTGTCAGTCTTACAGCTTTACATTTATACATGCACTGATCTGTGTTCAGTGACACATGTTGTCTTAGGGGTCCAACTTGCATGGTAGAACCTTCCTGATAACCCCACAAAAGATTTAGGAATGTGGTAGGTAATTGATTAACTTTAATTCCTACCTAGTGCCACTGATCCCTGTGACCATTTTGTAGGCTTGCAAGAGTAAAATAGTCAGAATCGTCAGCTGTACAAACTAGGCACTTGCTGCTAGCATGTAATATGTTTAATCAATTGCTTATAAATAAAATCTACTATTAATTATATATGATTGTACACAAGGCAAACTTAGAATATTGTTAATAAAAAAGCATGTTGGTCACACAGGCTTAATGAAACAAAACAATTTCTTCTTGTGAAAAACGTTCACATTTTTCAGAATGTTTTTATTATCTATATTTTTCTTTATTGATTCTTTTGCCTTTTTCACATGTCGTCAGAGAGGAAAAGTTAATTTCATACTAGTGCCTTACAGCATTCAGTTTTGGGCTTTCTTATACATCTATTTCATGTTTACACTTATGTCTGAAAGTCCTGGACTTCTAATAAATTATTTAGGAAATTATTCCACCCTGTAATGTTACCCTTAACTTGATTATACATTCTTCAAAATTTAATTTTATATTCATGTTCTCAGGTTAGGATTTCATATCAAAAGTTGATCATACTTTGTCTTTTTTTCTCCTAATTCTAGTTCATCCTCCATTTCATTTACATCGATTTCTTCCTTTCTGCCTCTCTGTTGTCTAGTCCAGTACCACCACATGCATGCACAATATCTTTTCATAGCTACATAAATATAATTTTACATTAAGCTTTGAATCAGATTTAAAGAACAAATAGTGAAGGAAGAAGAAAAATAAAAGAGAATAATACTATTAATCTTCTTCAGAATATGTAAAGACGTCAAGTCAAATTATATTTTTCATTATTATGGACAACTATCAATTTCTGTCACAGCAAAACCTCACTTTCCTTAAAAAAAAATAAAATCTGAGAGAAAGAGATGCAAAGAAATATTTCACCAGTGTGACATTTCAATTACTACTTCTTTTTCCCTGAAAAATCCCGATAAACAAAATACACAGCTAATGATGATTACAGATGAGACATATAACATTCTGGAAAAATAAGAAGTATAAATTCATATCCTCTTCTGATCAAATGTCATGATGTATCAGTAAAACTACAGCATTATTAGTTTAAAGCCTGATTAAATTTACAAATGTTCAATTAAACTTACAAATATTATACCCTAAGTATTGAGTACTGGATTAAAAAGTACACTTGAAGTTTTTCTCATCTGTACAGTTGTCAACTATTCCTATAATTCTATCTGACAGCTGGGAATGGCTGTGTATGTTACATAGTGAGGGAAGAAATGTCAGGACAACGTGCTGCAATAGAATCATCAAGAGGATGGCACAGACATCAACAAATATCTAGTCAACATTATTTGGATTTCAAGCTTGGAAGGTGTGGATTGTGTGTACTCACATCTCAGTAGTTTAAAAATTACAAATCAGAGCATATCTCTCAGAACTAAATTAAGAATAATCTGCAGCATGAAAAAAAAAACTAACATGGACACTGGAATATTTTCAGGTGTATTGTACAAACATATCTTTCATTTTGAGTACATTTCAAATTTATTTTTTGAGCAGTATGTTCCTAAGTAGTGGATGCCCTTGAAAGTCTTTAATTCAAAGGGAGAGTTGAAAGGACATTACAGTCCAGGCCAACACTGAATTCTGCTTCTTATAGCATTCATAGTAACTACCACACATTTCAAAGGAATTGAGTCAATTTACAGGTGAATTACTCTAGCACTATTTAAAAAAAAAAAAAAAAAAAAAAAGGTATGTTCTTTGAGACCAGTTAGAGAGAGATTGAAATCCAGCTAGGTCAAAAAAATAATCCAATCTGGGTCAAAGAAAAACATCCAGACAGCTTTCCACCTCTTGAACTTTGCTCATACAGTGGAAAAATCTGCAGACTACTAAATGACCATCCTGCATATGTCCAAAACAGTAAACTATTTGCAAAACACTCCAGAAGCTGAAAAACTCTTCTAAAAATATTCAGTAGCTGCATCAGAATAAGTTTTGGTAAGCTTTATGATGACAAAATATCATGGATAGTGCCTAGGTTAGAACTCATTGATCCCTCTATAAAAATGATACAAATAAAGCTGAGGATGCCCTTTTGAAAGTACATATAGCACTCTTACTCCCAAAGGTCAGCTTAAAAGGAGTAAAATCTGTATTACTAAATTACTTCAGACAATTCTGAAAGAAGCTTAAGAGATAAAAATACAAAAGTAGAAATAATAAACCTTTGCAACTTTACTTTTAGAATGTCTTTCTATTTGAAGCTATGTTACTATTAAGTAACATTTATCTTTCTGAAATGGTACTGTTACCTTCAAATTTAATGTGAAACTGTTAGACTCCTTGTTATTACTTTAACTGTGATTTGCAATCAAGCTACTTATCCCATCAAAGAAAGGGACAACTTCCAGAACTAAAGTTTTTAACAGTAAGAAGAAATACAATTTCAGATATTTTTTTTTTTAATTTTAGAGAGAGAATAGCAGAACTGAAGAAATATCAATTAAGGTGGACTAATAAAGGTAAAACTGAGAACTAATATCTACAGTATTGCAAATATTGGTCTGTGATTCCTAAATAAGGAACCTTTATCCTGTTTTCCCTTTATTCTCTAGAAAATAAAGCTTTCAGCCTTTCTTAGAGATAAATTTTGACCCTAAAACAAAGCCTTTTGCATAGAGTTATAAGGAACTGAGTAAACCAGCTGTCCCAGCCAATCAAAAAAACCTATGAAACATCTGTGGCTACATCTACACCACAGTTAGAAAGTTGCTCATGACAAGCCAGAACAAAACCACCTCCTTGTATTCATTCACTTGCCTTACCGGATAGGTTGTATATGACTACGATGTTCAGGTATACCTAGTAGTGTGGTAAGCTGAGGACATGATCCAGAGTATACTTTCCGTGCTCTACAGTGCCATTACTATTTGCTTACTGTCTTCGTAAGCCTGATCTTGCTGTTGTCCCAAGACAGGTCCAAGAAGTACTATACTCACATAAGTCAATAATTGGTTACTATAGTTTTTAAGTTTCAGTGTGATTATAGCTCTGTGGCTGATGGAGGCCATATATTGGCAAATTCAATGGATATGTTTTTACCTTCTATCCCTGCTATCAGGGATCATTTTGCTGAAGCATTCAGAGATGTTTGTTTTGGTTATTGCATTTTCCAGTGTTCCTATGTTATTTGCTACAGACAATAACACTATAACTGTGCTACTTCAGCATCTACTGAGACCTTCCATCATTAGTGCACGCACACAAATGTATATAAATATTATTACTCTAGTTGCTATCAGGAGACTGATGGAAATACTGTGTGAAATAAATGGAGTGTAGTTCACATTCTTTATAGAAGCATACACATTATCTACTTACTAATGCATTCAGGTAGAGGTTTGTCCCAGTGGCCATTTGGTTGACAAACTAAAACTGAAGAGCCGAACAAAAAATATCCAGGATTACAGTCATAAAATACCACTGTGCCATACGTGAAATTTCCATGTTCAATTTTACTTTCTCTTATGGAATTTGCAGGAATTCCAGGATCAGAACAATTGAGCACTAAAAAGAAAAAGAGCATAAACTTGAGGGTTATATAAATGCATTCTCCTAAAACGGTTTTTAAATGGTCTCCCATCCTTTGTATGAGAAACTTCCAATGTGTTGCTACTCTGATTTTAAATACACTAGTTTTATACATAATGATACTGAATTAGGAAGATGATATGAGATGAGGAGATGCTAAAACCAGGAGATTCTAAATGCAGAGTAAATAAAAGGAAATGTTTCTTCACAGAGTGTAATGATACTCTGTATTTGCCACTAAAAGTGACTGGACATACCAATATATTTATTTTATATTCTTGCCTTGACGTAAGCTATTGCTCACAGTTGGAAACAGGTTATAAGGCTAGATGTGCCTTTGATTTAACCCATAGAGCAACATAAATATACTTATGTTCCTATACTAACATTTTGATAATGGAGTACTTAGGAGGTAGTTGTTTTGAGCTAAAGGGCACATGATCAGTTAGGTAAGATTTTGGTGATTTTGCTAAAATAGGGAAATATGCCAACAAATGGGCATGTGCTTTTCAAAATACAGGTATACTTTAATGGCTGAAAATACTGATGGATTTTTTTAGTCCTCAGCTACGTTAGTATTCATATGTTTGGAAATCACTGAAGATAGATTTTTTTTTTTTTAACTTGTCTATTGAGGGGAATATAATACTTATTTAGGGAGCCATGGGGTTTTTTTTTTTTAATAGTTTCCATGCAATAAACTCATCTGGTCAAGTAAACACATCATTATCTATTTAAAAAATAACAACTCCTCAAATTTCCAAGGACCTTTTTGCCGATGAGGAGTGATGACTCCTCAAAGTGATCAAAGGAAGGACACCTATCGGAAGAAAAATATAGTAAATAAAATTACTGTAAGCACATATCATAACTTAGGCTGCGTACAGATGAAAAATCCATAGAAGCCGCTGGGAAGATGCTGAAAAACAAGCAATAAAATTTCTGTATGTATGCATGCAGGTTACAGCAAAAAGTACATGTTTATAAATGAGGAAAATTAAAACATTTAAAAAGCACATAACAACAGACTTTTAGAGGACAATGGTGATAAAATATTTTTTAAAAGTGCTATGAAAACTCAAACAGAACTAATTTCATAATATTCTCTCATTTTCAGTTTAAAAATTTTAAATATAATATCCAGAAGTGTTGATAACCAATCCAAAAGGATTATGTTAACATATTAGAATAAGAAATTTAAAAGACAAGATAAGCAGCCAGATCAGTGGAAACATAAAAGGAAAATAAGGTGTGTTTTCTTATGCACCTACTGGAACTCTGGAACTGGAACTTTATCTCAGGATTTAAGCTCTTAATTACCTCTGCGTAATTTTGCATAAGGAACTTGTAGAAATCATTTTTAAAAATCAATACAAACTATAGGCACATGAGAGAGTTTCTCTGCAATGGTTATCTTGGCAACCTTCTGAATGTAGAACCGATCAAACTGAGGAATGAAACATCTGTAGTAATTTGATACCTGTTAGTCAGAGAGGCATAATTTTGTCTTGATAGTTTCCTTTTACCTTCAGTTTTTTATTCAACCTTAGTTTTCCAACTTAGTTTGAAATCTGCAAATGCTTGTATTATTACCTTTGCATATTGGTGGTGGGTGGCTCCACTGCCTATTAGCCTGACACTGTGCTTTGGTTGGTCCTTGCATAATATACCCCGTATTACATGAGAATGTCACAATGTCATTGAAGTTGAAACCATTTCCACTTGTTCTTCCATAAATAGGACTACCAGGGTGACCACAGCTAACAGCTGGCAAAGCACAAAATAAAGAAACAAAATTATATAATAGTATTTTAACATTTTGGTATTATAAGATACTGAGTACTTTCCATGAAAAATTCACATTTCTCTGAACTGAGAACTAAGACATATTTTAACAAATGTTCCAGCACTTATTTAAATATTTAAATAAATTGAATAGAATTTGCCACGCAGTAATCAAGGCAAATGAAGAAAACTTTTCTGAAGAATAAGGAGAAAAGCAAGCAATTGATTTTCATTACATATAGCCTGAAATTGAAAGGAAATATTTCAATGCGTTAGTTCCTCAGGAAATGTTTCTTATAAATATGCCTTAATATTAACTCACTCCATTTTATCTTGGAATTAATTCATATTCATATTATGAAATTAATTTAATTAAATATATTCATTTTTCTGGCATCAGAAATTTTTATATAAGGAACTGCATTTTTTTCCCAAAAGAATAATCGGAATTGTACACTAAACTGTTGTTATTTATAAACTAATAACAATAAAAATTATTCTTGTGGAAGTAGAAGTATAAATTTGCATAATTTTTTGTTAATACCTATGCTTTTACAGTAGCAATACACAACAGTAGTAATACATCTGCCCACTGTATAAGCAAGAGCAAAAGTGAATTCAAAAGTGAAAAAGTCAGAATCACTAAATTTGAACACATAATCTTTAAAAGTTGATTAAAATATCTAAACTTAAATAAAGAAAGAAATTTGAGACTACTTTTCTACACTGGAGCTGTTCCTAAATATCAAATACAAAGTTAGATACAGATGCTGTTTACAGTAGCCTTTTGCTTTTTCCCAAGTCTTGTGCCCTTTTCTGAAGTGCTGTATTGCACATCCCCCTGTATTCAAACAAGCAGCTTCTCTTTGATTAAAGGAAGAAAATACATCCATTTTCTGTACTGTTAGCACATCCAAACCAATTTTTTTTTCAGTTCTAACATTCATTTTAATTTAGAAATTCTTGACTAATGGTGTCTAATTTAATTGCCTTAACAGTTACTTATAAAGAAGTGTGTTGGTCTGAAATGCCATATAAAGAAAGAATCTGTTATTAGATCATAAAGTGAAAATAAAATTAAGAAATACAATTATTCTAGTAGTGTTATGTATATCTAACTCTATGTAAAACAAAGTAAAGAGTGAGCAGTAAGTGTAACAAATTAACTGTGTGTTATGATCCATCATTCGGATAGTTTATGCTACAAAAATGTAGCTATAAAACTAGAATATTTGGAGGCAAACTACTACATTTTTGATACACTGATATTAATGAACCTGAATTACTGAGACACAGTTGCAATTTGCCTGAGAATCCTTTGAGAACTCTCAAATTTTCCTAAATGGAATATAGTATTTTCCGTTATTACATAATGATATTTCATGTGATATGTTGACACACTTAGCACATACCAGGAGTCTCATTAACAAAATACAGAATTCACGCAAAAAAAAAAAAAAAAAAAAAAAAAAAAAAAAAAAAAAAAAAAAAAAAAAAAAAAAAAAAAAAAAAAAAAAAAAAAAAAAAAAAAAAAAAAAAAAAGCCAAAACCCCAACAAAAAAACAAAAAAAAAACTATCTGGGAGGAGGAGGGGAAAAAAAAAAAAAGTATGTTTGTTGAAGTAAGCACTTTAAACATCAGTGCTGACAATGTAATTCAAAAGCATCTACTTACCTAACTACTGCAGTCAAAGTAAGTGTATGTTAAATTTTTTCAAAAGTTAATAATGGACGTAAAGCCATTTTCAAGTTTGAGTATCTGAGTGTCTAAGCCCCACGATTTTTTAAAGAAGTATCATATTCATGTATAAATGACAGGTATTTAGTAGTCAAAAGATGCAATAATCCTATAGGAATTTTAAGTGACAATATTTAAGCTTCACCTGATAGATGAGTCACAGATTTTAGGTATACGCATAATTTTGAGGATCTGCTTTAAATCTGTCTTTTTAAAAAAATGAATACTAAGTTGTAAAGTCACTCCTTATCTTGTCTGACACAGACATTCCTGTAACATAAATCAGTATGTGCTGCCATGCTTACTTACGCACACAGGACGGAAGCTGACCAGACCAGTTGTGATCCTGTTGACATATTCGTACAGAAGAACCAATCAACCGAAAACCAGGATTGCACTGGTATACAACTGTGTCTCTATATCCATAATTTTCTCCAATTACTTGACCATTGACTATAAGATCTGGAATACCACAGTGACCAGCTATATTTTTCAAAATAAATTAAAAAGAAAAAGAAAAAAAAAATCAGTAAATATGCCAGACAGATTTTAAATATACATCCTTAATTAAAACAAAAAAAAATTATAAACATATTTTATTTTTTTTATTGACTTCATTCAAAGATTTATTTTTACTATCTTGGGGAAAACTGCAGTATTGCATTTCTATAGATAGGACTGCACACTTCTTTGCATAGCAAAGAGATTACATGTCATACATGTTCCTGAGTTTTGGTTCAAAAATATGAAAAACTTTCCATTAAAACCTGTAAAATTCTACCTTAGAATAAATAAATTTAATATAAATATAATAAAACTCAATTTATTACAAATCTCAATCTATTATAAACATCAATCCATGTGAATGTCATAAATGTAGCCTTCTTAAAATGGAAACATTAGCTCCCACAATTTATTGCTGGAATCTGACTGGATTGTCTTCCATTCTTTTTCTTTTGTTGATCTCAGAGGAATCCCAAAGAGATTAACACATTTGGGCTAAAGGTAGTCAGCACAACTACATCCAAATGTCCTGCAATTAAAAACCATTCTATGTCTCGGTCTAATTTTCTACTATGTATTCAAGACCAGGGAGGATGTGGGCACTCTACAAAAAGAAATGTAAGACCTGGTTACCCAGGATATGGAAAAGGTTAAGGTATTCTATGACTTTTTTGCCTCCATCATCACTGGCAAGTGTTCTAGTAACGTCGCCCAAGTCACAGAAGGCAAAAGTAGGGACTGGGAGAATGAAGAACTGTGCACTGCAGCAGAAAAGCAGGCTTGGGACCATCTAAGGAACAAGTGCACAAGTCATAGAATCATAGAATGGTTAGGGTTGAAAGGGACCTTCAAAGGTCATCTAGTCCAACCCTCCTGCAAGGAGCAGGGACATCCCTGACTAGATCAGGTTTTTCAGAGCCTCATCCAACCTGGCCTTGAATGTCTCCAGGGACCATTGGATGTGATAAGATGCATCCGCAGCTTCTGAGGGAACTGGTGGATGAAGTTGCCAAGCCACTGGCCATCATATTTGAGAAGTCATGCCAGTCTGGTGAGGTTCCTGACAACTGGAAAAGGGGAAACACAAGTCCCATTTTTAAAAAGGGAAATAAGGAAGACCTGGGGAACTACGGGCCAGTTAGCCTCATCTCTCTCCCCAGCAAGATCATGGAGATTCTCCGGGGAAACTATGCTAAGGGACATGGAATATGAAGATATGATGACTGATGATATCCAGCATGGCTTCATAAGGGCAAATTGTTCCTGACGAATTTGGTGGCCTGCTGTGACAGGGTTAAAGCATCTGTGGATAGGGGAAAAGCAACTGACATCATGTACCTGAACTTGTGCAAGGCATTTGGCACTGTCCCACACAACATCCTTGTTATTGAACCAAAGAGACATGGATTTGACAGACAGACCATTCAGTGGATACGGAATTGGCTGGATGGCTGCATTCAAAGAGTTGTGGTCAACAGCTTAATGTCCAAGTGGAGACCAGTGACAAGTGTGTGTTCCTCAGGGGTCCGTATTGGGACCAGCCCTATTTAATAGCTTTGTTAACAACATGGACAGTGGGATAAAGTGCACCCTCAGCAAGTTCACTGAGGACACCAAGCTGTCTGATGTAGTCGACACACTGGACGGAAAGGATGCCATCCAGAGGGACCTTGACAGGCTGGAGAAGTGGGCCCATACAAACCTCATGAAGTTCAACCAGGCCAAGTGCAAGGTCCTGCACCTGGGTCATGGCAATCCCAGGCACAAATACAGGCTGGGCGGAGAATGGATGGAGAGCAGCCCTGAGGAGAAAGACTTGGGAGTGATGGTGGACGAGAGGCTCAACATGAGCCGGCAATGCGCCCCTGCGGCTCAGAAGGCCAACCACATCATGGGCTGCATCAAGAGGAGTGTGGCCAGCAGGTCGAGGGAGGTGATTCTCCCCCTCTACTCTGCCCTGGTGAGACCCCACCTGGAGTACCGTGTCCAGTTCTGGAGTCCCCAACATAAGAAGGACATGGACCAGTTGGAGAGGGTCCAGAGGAGGGCCATGAAGATGATAAGAGGGCTGGAGCACCTCTCCTATGAGGACAGGCTGAGAGAGTTGGGGCTGTTCAGCCTGGAGAAGAGGAAGCTCCAGGGAGACCTGATAGCGGTCTTCCAATACCTCAAGGGGGCCTACAGGAAAGATGGGGACAGGCTGTTCAGTAGGGCCTGTTGTGATAGGACAAGGGGTAATGGGTTTAAATTAGAAGGAGGTAGGTTTAGATTAGATATTAGAAAAAATTTTTTTACAATGAGAGTTGTAGACCACTGGAACACGTTGCCCAGAGAGGTGGTGGATGCCCCATCCCTGGAAACATTCAAGGCCAGGCTGGATGAGGCTCTAAGCAACCTGATCTAGTCAGGGATGTCCCTGCTTCTTGCAGGGGGGTTGGACTAGATGACCTTTGAAGGTCCCTTCCAACTCTAACCATTCTATGATTCTATGGTTCCATATAATCCTTTAGACATAAACTGTTGGTCAAGCCTGGGAATGGGACTGGATCCAGCCACACCTAGACTCCACTCTGAGAAGGAATTTAGAAAGCAATGGAGTCCTTTCTGAATCTCATGACTCATTGGGAGGGTCTCCCTGACAGTTTTGTCCTACCCTTTCATCTACACAGTTGTTGTGGTTTTGTTTAGTGAGTGGGGGCTATGGTGATAGCTTCTGTAGGAAGCTGCTAGAAGTTGCTCCCCTTTGTTCAGTCGACTCGGCTGGGCCTAGGGCGGATCCGCTGCTGGCCAAAGATGAGCCGATTGGTAGCAGAATGATAACACCTCTGCAATAACATATTTAAGAAGGGGAAAACAGAAAAAAAAAAAAAAAAAAGAAGAGAAGATGTGAAGAAACTGAGCGGGGACAGAGGCGCAGAGGGGGAGGCGCAGGCCTCCGGGGCCTTGCAGGCTTCACCCTCTGGCCTCTCCCCAGGTGGCCGACTGGGCCCAACTCAGCCCGGCCTGGCTGCAAGAAGTGGAGAAGAGATGAGATGGATGATGTGAAGAAATTCTGAGAGGCGTCTGCCAGCCTGTTGTGAAGAACTTCTCTTGTGAGAGGAACAGCTGCAGAAGTCAAGGTCAGTGAAGAAGGAGGGGGAGGAGTAATGCAGCTCCTGGCCAAGATTCCCCTGCAGCCTGTGGTGACGACCATGGTGGAGCAGGTTGTCCCCCTGCAGCCCATGGAGGAGCAGAGATCCACCTGGAGGCTGTGAAGGACCCCCACACCGGGGGAGGTGGATACGTGAAGGCGGCTGTGGCCTGTGGAGGGCCCGCTGGGGCAGCCGCTTTAGAGAGACTGCACCCCGTGGAAGAGATGACCCATGCCAGAGCAGTTTAATGAAGGACTGTGGCCCGTGGGAGGGACCCCACGAAGGAGCAGGGGAGGAATGCGAGGAGTTCTTCCTCCCCCAGTGAAGACGCAGTGGCGTAAAACAACATGTAATGAACTTACCGCAACCCCCATTTCCCTCTTCCCCCCCCAGTGCTGCTCAGGGGGGCAGAAGGTAGTAGAGATAATGTTAAGCTCGGGAAGAGGGAGGGGTGGGGGGAAATTATCTTGTTCTCTGTCTCATTATCCTGCTAGTTTTAGTAATAAATGAACAGTTTTCCCCAAATCAATTCTGTTTTGCCCATAACGGTGACTTTAAGGATTTCTCCCTCCCTTATCTCAAACCTGGAGCCGTTTTTTCTTATATTATCTCCCCCTATTCTCTTGGAGGGTGGGGGAAATGAGAGAGAGACTGCATAGTCTGGTCCCGATCTGGGGTGAACTACGACAGCAGTAAACAATCCAGTGCACCTTGCCATTAAATCCTGTTAAATCAGTGTCACATTTACGATTTACTATCAAACTCCATTAACTCACTGTTTCATATCAATAAAGTATATTGCTGCTTCTGTCTTATGAGTGAAGTACATCATTCTATCCATGACAAAAACAAAGGTTCAAATACAGAATAACAATGTTGTCTCTTGTTTTTTTTTAATTTTTCTTGTTTGCAAGGAAATCTATTTTGCAAATAGATGAGAAAGAATTTAAGAAATACTGATCCTCTTATCAGTTTAGACTCCTGTTTAAACACCCAACAATTCATTTAGTATTTACTTATTATGGATAGAAAACTTACTCGTACTGTTAGTATCTAATGGAATATCACTTTTTAATCCTCAAAGTAATGTTCTGATTCTTAGACTAATTAGAAACAAATAAAAACTGTTGTAGTCACCTTGGAAGGCCATTGAAAATAAAAATGAAAATCAATCATATAAGATTTGTGAGAAATATGGGACTGAGAAGTGATTTAAGCAGTAAGATTGATATTGTACTTCTGATCTATGTTTATCAGAATGAATGACTTAAAGAAAAAAAAACATATAAACCCTTACATGGTACATTGACAAATACAAACACAACACAAATAGAACATTTACTGCACTTCATTAAGAACTGGGTTATGGGTAGAACAAAAGTTGAAATAAAATTAGCAAATGTTAAGCAAAATCTCCGTTTAACTATTTGCAACAATTTAATTATCATAATTACTATTACTAGGGGAAAAAAAAATACTAACATTCTAGTAGTAAATAGTTGACTTCACACTAGTTAGGATTCTAGTCTACTTTAGACTAGGCTATTCTAGCCTGTTTTCAGGATAGCCTTGTCAATATTTTTATTATAGTGTATCATAAGACTAGGTGTATTTCCATCTTTTCTATGATGTGGATATAAAAGATCTATACAGCAGTACTCTGAATCCAGTTGAGGTCCTTAGGTCTTAATGTAACTCGTAATTTACTGACTCAAAAGATTTGTAAAGGTAATCAGTGAATCCTACAAAGAAAGAGATTAAGTGTGAAGGTTTTACTGAGTAGCAGATTTAGAGGGGGAAATCAGCACTATAATATTCTCAATTTTCAGTCTAGCAAAGCTTGGGAAGAATAACTAGATAAAATATTATTAAGAAACAAAATCAGTCAAAAAGTAGGAATGAAGGATATTAATAAGGTGTAAGGACCAAATAAATAATCTATCTTGAAATGAAATCCAACTCTAGCAATGAAGAATGAGCATAATAACTTTATAAGAACGATGGGGAGAAACTTTTAGCAGAACCTGTTCCAATAGGAGAAAGGGTAACGGTTTTAAAATAGAAGGAGGTAGATTTAGACTGGACATAAGGAAGACATTTTTTACAATGAGAGTGGTGGAACACTGGAACAGGTTGCCCAGAGAGATGATTGATGCCCCATCCCTGGAAACATTCAAGTCCAGGTTGGATGAGGCTCTGAGCAACCTGATCTGGTTGAAGATGTCCCTGCTCCTTGCAGGGGATGGATCATCCAGGGACTGGATTACCATTAAAGGTCCCTTCCAACCCAAACTGTTCTATGATTCTAAATGGCAAAAACATGCCTATGCTTATTTTAGCTGTCAGTAACATTAAAAATGATCATAGGAATGAAAGAAATCTGCATATCAATATATTATTGAAAAAAGATATTTAGGTTATTATTCAACAGTGTTAATTAACCTGTCAAGAAGATCCCAGCTCTAGAAGGAAGAACTATTTGTTGGAATTTCTTTCTTCTCTAAAGTGCTTGCATTTCTTATAAGATATGGGTTTTTTTTAGATCGTCCTGTTCACAAAACAGATCTTCTGTAGAAAATCTTAGTATTGAAACAACACTAACACAGCCTTGGACAAAACAGGGTTTTGTCTGCTTGTTTCAGAAGATCTTCACCTTGCCAGCTGTTCAAGCTATACTAAAATTGTCCAGGATGAACAGTAATGTTCTTTTAAGCCTTCAAAAATCCATGGCCCCGAAGAGGAAGGGCTCTGCTGAATTCCTTGAAATGGCTGAATAATTCTTGAAAGATCAAACATACAATTTCATTTGAAAGTCTAGTTGTTATTATTATGCTGTAGTATGGAAGAACAAAGAGAAGCATATGGCTAACTCTAGATGTATTAATTCAGTATCACTGGAGATACAGATTCCCTTTTAGTTGAAATACCATTAATTTAAATAAAATATGTTTAAAAACAGTGAAGATGCTGTTAGTTGCTTGTATGTTTTTTTCTGAAAGTTTTAAGAATTAAAATACTGGCAGAAAGGCTACACTTCAGAGAACACACAGCCATAGAAACCTTTTAGTGACTGGAAGTTGATTGGAAAAATATAAATACTACAGTTCCTTCGTCTCTACCTGATAGAATTTTAAAAGGTAGAGTTACTCCTGAATATGCATACTTGCCTCTCAAATAAAGGAATTGAAAGATAGTTTTCCAGCTCTACTTCTCTTACATTGTTCTTCCAAATATATAAATTGCATATAATGAAAATACGTATATGTTTCAGTTCCTGATTTATTTGGTCCACAATGTATACAAATTTAATATATTTTCATACCTTCTAATTTGATTATCTAACCTCTCCATTGGTGCTTGCATTCACTAATATACACACATCTTATCAACTGGCCTTATGAAAAAAAAAAATATTTTAATCCCTTATCATGTTATGTTTCAGTTGTGAATTGACTGGAGGTCGTCACCACAGGCTGTAGGGGAATCTTGGCCAGGAGCCACATTACTCCTCCCCCTCCTTCGCTGACCTTGGTGTCTGCAGCTGTTTCTCTCACAAGAAAAGTTCGTTTTTCACAACGGGCTGGCAGAAGCCTCTCAGGATCTCTTCACGTTATTCATCCCATCTCATCTCCTCTCCACCTCTTGCAGCCTGGTCTGAGTTGGGCCCAGTCAGCCGCCTGGCGAGAGGTCAGAGGGTGAGGCCTGCAAGGCCCCGGAGGCCTACGCCTCCCCCTCTGGGCCTCTGCCCTTGCTCAGCTTCGTCACATCTTCTCTTCTCTTTTTTTTTTCGGTTTTCCCCTTCTTAAATACGTTATTGCAGGGGCACTATCACGGGACATTCTGCTCCCAATCAGCTCGGACTTGGCCAGCAGTGGGTCCGCCCTAGGCCCGGTCAAGTCCACTGAACAAAGGGGAGTGACTTCTAGCAGTTTCCTATAGAAGCTACCACCTTAGGCCCCCCTCACTAAGCAAAACCACAACATTGTCTCACACACCTGATTGATTCATGCGCTGCATATTCTTCACTGTCAGCTTACACAGTTGGTGTGCCCCAGCCAGTACATCTGCTACCCTTTTTACCTCACTGTCAGGATTGCTCTGTACAGAACTATTGGAAAACTCTTTTCTCATAAGTCATCATATTTTCTTTGTGAGGAGCAGGCTGTCATCAATAACTCATTAGTGTTTGGAATCAGTATTTTTGTATGAAAAAGGGAAGAGAGAGTTGAGTAAAACTGAGGTAAAATTTCCTCAGCTAACAAGCCACAGGTTGTGTCTACATGAGCATTTTGGTTCAGATCCTACTTGTAACTCTTAAATATGCTTAGTGGTTTTGCTATGAATAAACTCCCTACCTTTCGGAAGAACTACACTGAGAAGCTGTGAAAAGTTGGAGTAAGCTCATCAATCAACAAAGACAAAAAGTTTGCATAAGATATCTTTCCTCTTATGAGTTTGACAATTGGTTGAAAATAGTTTTTCCATGTTTTCACATTATTTTCATTGATGTGATGTCTAAGTACAGTAATTCTAAAATTACATTCAGTCATGTAACTATCACTGCTGAAACTCATTAAAATTAGATACTCCCTGAAAGAGAAGTATGAAACTTTGCACACTAAATTAACAATGAGTGAGGTCCTAGAAAGAAATTAGAATGCTCTTGAAAATAGCTGCTGTTTTTAAGTATAAGAATTCGATTCAACAGAAATGCTTTTCAAAGTATGCTATATTTTTGTTTCTTAGCTTTTTTATTTTTTTTTTAAACGAAGTTTTCTGAAATGGTAATCAGAATAACACAGGAAACATTTTAAAAGCCAACAAATGACCTCAGGAAAATTCATTTCAGCACATACTGATATCCACCACATCAACTTCTCTCCACAGTCACTTTAAAAACTGTTTAAAAACTGTGCTGGTTTCTGGAAATGTCTATGTATTTCCTCCTGCTAAGGTACATTAGTCAAGGAAAAAAAAAAAAAAGTAATCTTGATCCTCAGATAGTGATGTTGTAAAAGTAATGGTCTTCTGATAGTGATTCTCCTTTGAGTTAAAAAAAAGTCTGAAAATAGTGGTAATGAAAAAGGGGAAGAAAATCTCAGCATTAGAGAAACCTTAGGAAATGTTGGGAAATTTTATTAGTCATTCACATGTCAGTTAAAAAATCTGAAAGTACTATGGGGTTAACTGAGTATATATTTCCACTCTGGGAAATGATCAGTTTAATGAATAGTTGATTACAGGCATTAAAATTAATTAAAAAAAAAAAACCTTCAAAAAATTTTTATTGTTATATAAATATGTTTCAATTACTGTTGTTATTCATTTCAGTAAAAGAAAGTAAATAAATGGAATGTCATAAATAAATAAAATAATGTAAATATGCCAAGTTTTTATATAAACAGAAATAGAACAATTAGTTTCTTCATCAAATGTTTAAATATTTTTCCCTGAGGAAAGTATATAACAAAATACACAGATTTGTCAGTCTCTTTTTATAAATAGGATATTCAGTAGAAATCTACTCTGTGTTTCTGAATGTTTCTCCAGGAATTCTTACATGGACTTTCCCCTGGAAACTGATTTAATGTTTTCAGTATATAAAAAGATCAAGCACAATAAAATGTGAAAGGAAGTCTGTAACCTTGGAGACACAACACTCACAGTTTTTGTCTTTGACTGTTACTATAATTTAAAAGACTAAAGCGATTTTTTCATGTTTTTTTTTTTTACCATAAAGTCTTGTGAAACATTTATTTGTTTCTGTTCCACAACAGAATTACTTCAGGACATCTGTTGTTTTGTTTTGTTTATTTCTTCAGTTTGAACATTGTTTCTTCTTACCAGATATAGAGTGAGAAGAAAACTGATACACTACATTCAGTAAGGCCCAAACCAAGACCAATGCATTAATATGATTACTCACACAGTACTACATTGTTATTTAGGTATTCTGAAAAAAAAAAAAAAAAAAAAAAAAAAAAAAAGTAAGGTTTGGAAACAAGAGCAGTTGTGTTAAATGCTCTAATTCTCTTTGCCATTTACTGTCCCCTAAGATTCAATTGCCATAAAGTACTATCATTCTCCTTGTAATAAAACAAGCAGAAATGGAAAAAGACAACAAAGGGCTGTGAAAACTATCAACATATTTTGATACTATTATGGCTGTCAATAAAATATTGCACTGTCTACCATGTTATGGAATTTTATTTGTGTTGTAAAACAATTTGGATTTAGTTAATATTATTTGTGATTTAAAGCTTACCTATGTTGTAATTCTTCTCTATATCTAATTAATTTCAACACTAACTAGTTTTAGGTTCTGTTACAGATAATTATATTCTTATTTATTCCACCTTTCATAATTTTTTTTCAAATTACACGTAATTGGAATGAAAATTAAGTTGTCTAACACAACAATGTAACAAAACAATTTGAGTAAAACTTTTGAAATAATAACTTGCATTTTTAAACAAAATACCTGGAAAAAGGATATTATTTTATCCTGTAGGATTTCATTAATGTCATCTAAGTGTACTCTTAAGGGTATCTTCAGCACTTAAAATAGAAATACACTGGTAGCCACCTAAGTCCAAGCATAACTATATTTTTCAGTAGGTCAAAGTGGAAAGGCTCTAAGATAAATATTTAAAAGAAAAGTTTATTGCTGTAAAGGGAAAAGCTTTAGAAGTAGAAGGTTACATTTATTTTTTTTTCTTACTATTTTTCAGTAAATGAAAGCAAACACTAGAATTTATTCATAAGTTGCACAAAAGCGCGTTTCTCAGATCATTACAATACATGCTTTTCAGCCCTTCCTGCTGTATTAGATCTCCTTTCTCCCACATTCTACCATTTATTTAATTTTCTCAATTTCCTCCACCTTCCAACAATATTTTTTTTCTCAATCTTCTTAAACAAATTTCTGACTTCTGATTTGTCTTTAACTGAAACCATCCCTCTATCTTAAATCTCAAACTACTTCTTAAAGAAACAGGAATTAAATGGAGTCAGCCTGAGTCTTTCCAGAAAGCTCATTCCTGCACAGTGATGTAGCACAGCAGGCAGTGTTGCTGCAAAAGCAATTACAGCCGCCACCACTCTCTCCCTTTTATAAATTTGCTCTGTCAATAGCTTTTCTTTTTTTTTTTTTTAACAAGCAATAAATATGCTATATGTCATGTCTACTAAATTTTGTTTCTCTAAGTATGACTTTTATTCATGCTCTCTTCAAAAATTTGCCATCATTAAAGCTTTGAAGACAAACGTTTGAAGATTTACTGTAGTTCTGTGAGTCTGATAGAAATAACATTTAGATTACTGTTTTCTCTTCTAGTCATGTAATTGTTTTAACATGTGATTGGGACTGTCATGGTTTAACATCGTTGTCAGTGACATGGACAGTAGGATAGAGTGCACCCTAAATAAGTCTGCCAATGATTCCAAGCTGTGTGGTGCAGTCAACACACTGGAGGCAAGGGATGCCATCCAGACGGACCTTGACAGGCTGGAGAGGTGGGCCCATGCAAACCTCATGAAGTTCAGCCATGCCAAGTGTAAGGTCCGGCACAAGGGTGAGGGCAAATCCAAAAACAAATAGCGACGGGGGGATGAAGGGATTGAGAGCAGCCCTGAGGAGAAAGACTTTGAGATGTAGCTCAATGAGAAGCTCTGCATGAGCCAGAAATGTGCGCTCGCAGCTCAGAAAGCCAACTGCATCCTGGGCTGCATCAAAAGAAGCATGGCCAGCAGGTTGAGGGAAGTGATTCTCCTCTACCTCCCTCTCATGAGATCCCACCTGGAATACTGCATTCAGCTCTGGAGCCCCCAACATAACAAGGATGTGGACCTGTTGGAGAGAGTCCAGAGGAGGGCCACAAAGGGCTGAAGAACCTCTCCTAAGAGAAGAGGCTGAGTGAGTTGGGGCTGTTCAGCCTAGAGAAGAGAAGACTTCGGAGAGATCTTATTGAAGCCTTTCAATATGCAAAGGGAGTTTATAAGAAAGATGTGCAGAAACTTTTTAGCAGGACCTGTTTGTTGTGATAGGACAAAGAGTAATGGTTTTAAATGGAAAGGGGTTGGATTTAGATTAGCCATAAGGAAGAAATTTTTTTACAGTGAGAGTGGTGAAACAGTTAACAGGTTGCCTGGAGAGGTGGTAGATGCCCCATCCCTGGAAAGATTCAAGGTTCAGATTGGACAGGGCTCATAGCAACCTGATCTAGTATTTTCCCAAGGTGCTATTAAAAAATAGCAGAAAATTTGGCTGGTTTTAGATTAGTATTTCTCTGATGAAAATTTTTACATTTCTCCAAACTTCAATAGCTGAAACAAAGAGTCAGAACATTTTCATTACACACATACTATGGTGCCTCAAAACTTTTAGATTTAAAACAATCTGTCTTACCATTTCTGACAACTTAAAAGAAAAAGAAAAAAAAACATGAAGATCTTTTCTTTTTGCCTCCCTCTGCTAAATGGTTTTCATTGTAAAAGTGAAAGATAAACGAAGTCTGTGTGTTTCCCTCAGCTATATGCCAGGAAACATTCCAGCTTCAGACTTGTAGGTTGATAAGCAACACTTTTGCTCATTCATAAGTAATTCAAATTAAGCTTAAGTGAAGATTTGCACCAAATAATGCTATATCACAGAAGGAAAATTATTTGGGATGGAGAGTATTCTAAAAAGGTAAAAGGCACAAAGAGATACTGCAACAGACCCCTATATTTAATGTATAAACTAGTTCAGATTCTTCTGAAAGTCTCTGGTTTTGGATACTCTTATATTCTCATGCCCCCACAAACAACAAGGTACAACACGACTTTCATATTGCATTCTGAAATCAAAATACTATCATAGCTTTGATTTCAACTGAAATTTAAATATTAATTGCATATAGAGCTAAAATAATTGTCTCTACAGTTAAACACAATAACCCAGATCAAAGTACACATGAAAATAATTAATTAAAATAAGCCCTGAAATTGTTTCAGTGAAATCATATGTTCATTTTATAAAAAAAAAAAAAACGATGCAGGGACTGGTGTACTGAAAATCTTAAATAAGTGTAGTTAAGCATTACTTAAACATGTATAACTAAGGGGCTTCAAAAGCTGAAATGCTCCTGTCAAAGTTTCTACAAACTTTTTTTTTTTTTCCCCTGTATCTTTTGCAAGTGTACAGATTAATTCTATAACATAACCACTGAGTTCAGGTCTACTATGTAGATATTTTACTGATGATATGTATTAAAGCCGACACATCTGGAATCAATCAGTCTTACTGTTTATGCATAGGTCTACTTTAGAGACATATGCAGCAATCCAGTGACACAGGTTTTGCATGTGGAGAAGATATTGAAAAATGGATTCAATCTGTGGAAAGGTAACCATACTTATAATTTGACAAGAAAGATAACTCAGTCACATATATTTTCAAAGTTCAGAACTTTCTACAATGTCTAACAAGAAGAGACAATCTAATTTGCTTTTATTACTTTTGTCTGCTAGAGAGAAAGAAAATAGGTAAGTCATGACAGTGGTATCCATACCTAAACATCTGGTCTCAATTCCGCTCCAGAGTCCAGAAGATAGACATTCCCTCACAGCAGAGCCAACTAGCATGTATCCTGAGTCACAAGTAAATATAGCTGTAGATCCATATGTAATTTGAGTTCCAATCTTATTCCCATTTGGAGGTGTAGGAAGTTCTCCACAAGAAATAACTTTATGGTAAAACCAAAACAAAACAGAAATGTACAGTTGAGTAACATACAATAGTACTTATCAACCAGTAATACTTATCAACCAGTCAACCAGACAAAGAAATTTCACAGTTTGAAGGATTTTGCTGTGTAGAAAAAAAAATAGATTAAAAAGTCTGCATACAAAGACTATTACTTCCCCAGAAATAATAGGGGAAAGAAGGGGGAGGAGATATCAATTAAAATTGTCTCTGTAAAGTTAAAAAAATCCACCATTCAGAACATTATTAATTGCTATTTATTTACCTTAGTTTTATCAATGACTTTTCCTTAATATTGGAATATCACAATTATTGCCATTTTAAATAATATCTTTATGTTTCTTTGGAAAGATATCATATTTATCTTTTAGTTCATAATGAAATGCTTGCCCTAGCATTCACATAATATGTTGTTATAATGCATGAATGAAGTGCATGGAATTCCTTGCTATTTATTTACAATTCAAAGGATCTTTTCATTCAAAATCATCATTTTTCTTTAATAATTTTATTTTAGGAATTCATAAAAAGAACTTTACTTGTAGTAAACAAGATGGTGGATAATCAAAGGGTGAAAGTACTTAGTATATTTAATGCTAAAAAAAAAAAAAAAAGGGTGATATTACAAAAAAAAAACTTCCCAAAACATAGTGAAAAATGTTTGTCTTTTAAAGGAAAAAGGGTTACAAATACATAGGTAGCATGTAAAGTATCTATGTAGACAGAGAGAGATATAGATACTGACATATACACAATACTTTTAATATTAGCAGAGGTGAAATATTGCAATTAACTTTTAAAAATCCTCCAAATTATAAATGAAATTTCTAGTAGGTTATAAAGAACTCAAAATTAAGGTTAATTTCCAATATAATTAATCTGTCTTTGGAATTGCATTTCTCAGATGCTTTTTTATTAGTTTTAAATATATTCTCAATAAATTCTAAATGTATTCTAAACCACATTTATCTGGCTTGCGTACACATTTTCTATTGTGTTTTAGATATATGTGGCTTTATACACACACATACAGATACACATATTTTAGTTACATGCACCAAAACCAGTCATATCTCATTCTCTCGGAGTGTATGTCATGTGGTGTTTCACAAGGAGCAAGAATTCTGGGGCTTCAAGGTATACCCAAAACCCCACAATTTTAAAAAATAGATGTCTAAATTTAATAGAATAAAGAAATCTGCTTTTCACAGGGGTGGGGGAGAGGAGCATAACTGTAGGCACGCATTTATCTTGTTTAAAGTATTTTAATATTAATTACTTATCATTTTTTAAAAGTAGCTGTTGTAGATTATCAGGATACCAGCTAACAGTAGGAATGATGTGGACTTGCACACTATACGGTAACCAGTTGAAAGGAGAGATTATGTTATTTATCAATTGTGCAGACAGGATAAATATTTTTTTGCTTTTTTCTAGACTACATAGCATTCCTGTCCTAGAAAAAAAAATATAGGAAAATGTTCTTTTTTATTTATTTGTACCTTTACATATTTAGGATCCTTTAAAAACCAGAAGCGTGCTTACAGATATTTCCTTGTCACTAAACCTAATGGATTGCACTGGTAAACAATAGCCTTTAGGATACCCAGGAATTCCATCCAGGAAACATTTTTCTAATTAACTGATTCTGATATTAAATTAGTTAATTTCTGATTCAGCCAAATAAAATATATTTTTCTAAAATCTGTACAGCAGGTGCAGATACAACGTGTACTCACTTTGGCAGTAAGGCCGCTCATTTCTCCAACTCCAGGTGCCATTAGCAAGACACTCAATAGATGCTGGTCCCAAACCATAATACCCTGGATCACAGCTGAAAACTACTTTTGTTTTATATTCATAATGTGAACCATTCACTATTTTCCATCTTCCATGTTCCAGTGTAAAAGAATTGATGCTTGGACATGTAACAACTTCCAGAATAACAAAAACACATGGTTATTTGTGGCTTAGTACAGGCAGATTAGAAAAATTTGCACCATTATTAATTCAGAAATATATTTGAAACACAGTAACATAATATTTGAAGAGCAAGGCTGTATTTGAAATTGCCTGTGGCTAGCAAGTACAAGTCCTCTCATTCAATTAGTAATGGTCAATGGCCCACATAAAGTAGTAAATACATATGCAGAGCTATGGAATTGATGTAGATAGAATCTATACCATGGTTGAATTCACTGTAGATTGATAGTTCTGGAATTCCCGTGACACCTTACATCAAATGTCAGAATCTTTACCAAAATAGTACCTATATTTTCAATGCAGGAATTATTTTTCTACCCAGGTAAATTCTATGAGATCTAAAAGGCTTATTTGGAGAGGCTGCACATTGGTGACAGATAAAATAATACCCATATACAAAATGGTTTCTCAGCAGCTACACATTTTTGTCATGTCTTAATTTTATGTGTTCTTCCTCTAAAAAACAAACGAAAAAACATTCTAAACTCTAATCTAATAGAAAAAGGTTAATAAGCATAACATTTTTTTTTTTCCATGATCAAAAGGCACAGAGAAAAATCTTTTCTGGATACTACTTTTTTTCCTTTTCATTTGGATGGGTTCTTTAGATAGTGGAAAGGCATGCGGGAATGCAATTTACAAGAATAAGAAAAAGGAAAAAAAAAAAAGGAAAAAGGGGAAATCCTTGAATCTTATTCTAGGGTCTGTTTTCTTTCCTTTCCAAAATCAATTGAGTGAGCTAATCCATCTTAATGTGCATCAGACAATCTGACATTTCTGTATCAGTCTTAAGATCCATTTCTCTTTGGGACTGAACATGCATTTTCTCTTCAGTGATGTTCCCCCAAGTTTACATGGTGTAGGATTATAATGATGGGCTGAATATAAATAATAAGCAGCAGTTTCAAAAAAGTATCTCAGAGTACCAGAGACTTTGCAATTCTGGAGAGTAAATAGGTTTTGTTAAGATTGTATGAACTGTATAGCTCTCAATAAAGAGATGGCTTTTGCATAAACCTCTGCAATCACTAATTTTAATTTAGCTGCAAATTAATTACGAGTCTGAATGTATTCTATAATCTCTAGTGCATTTCTTCTGCTGTCACAGAATGTTTCAAAATATATTTCAGATATATATATTTCAAATATGTATTTAATAATAATTTAATGCCAGCAATTTGGAAGTGCTGGTGGACGAGAAGCTCAATGTGAGCCGGCAATGTGCCCTTGCGGCCCAGGAGGCCAATCGCATCCTGGGCTGCATCAAGAGGAGCGTGGCCAGCAGGTTGAGGGAGGTGATTCTCCCCCTCTACTCTGCCCTGGTGAGACCCCACCTGGAGTACTGTGTCCAGTTCTGGAGCCCCCAACATAAGAAGGATGAGGACATGTTGGAGGGGGTCCAGAGGAGGGCCACAAAGATGATCAGAGGGCTGGAGCACCTCTCCTATGAGGACAGGCTGAGAGAGTTGGGGCTGTTCAGCCTGGAGAAGAGGAGGCTCTGGGGAGACCTGATAGTGGCCTTCCAGTACCTCAAGGGGGCCTACAAGAAAGACAGGGAGAGACTGTTCAGTAGGGCCTGTTGTGATAGGACAAGGGGTAATGGTCTTAAAATAGAGGGAGATAGATTTAGATTGGATATTAGAAAAAAAAAATTCACAATGTGAGTTGTAGAACACTGAAACAGGTTGCCCAGAGAGGTGGTGGAAGCCCCATGCCTGGAAACATTCAAGGCCAGGCTGGGTGAGGCTCTGAGCAACCTGGTCTAGTCGGGGATGTCCCTGCTCCTTGCAGGGGGGTTGGACTAGATGACCTTTGAAGGTCCCTTCCAACTCTAACCATTCTATGATTCTATAATTATTCAAAGAATAAAGTCACCTGAAGTTGAAAGCTTAACTAATGTAAAGATTTCTGCTTTGGGTTAATAAACAAAATGTATAGCCAGGTTCTTACTGGAGAGATTTTATTTGTTACTTACCTACACAACGAGGTGTTTTATTGTGATTGCTCCAGGTACCATCTGGCTGGCATACTGCAGTAGTAAGTTCCTTTGCTGATAGTCTGTATCCATCATTGCAAAAATAAGTAACACGGGTACCAACTAAGTAATCTGTAGTTAATATACCACCATTTAATGGAGCTTTAGGAATTCCACAAGATATTGCTGAGTAAAGAGAAAGACATAGTTATTTTATATCTTCTTTACTATAAGCTTCTGCTCATCTCAAAGGGTTTATGCATTGTAACATCAACAGTCTTAAATTCATAAAAATTACTTTTTAACTCATTAACGTGTATTTTAAGCCGACAAAAAAAAATCCCTTAATAGTTTAGGGAATTAGATCTCAGGAAATCTTTGTCTTTTGATGGAGGGGGTTAAAAATAACAATAATGGATCATAACTCTGCAGCTATCCATTCAAAATGCAGAAGATAATCAAAGAAGAGGTAACAGATAATATTTGAAAAAAAAAAATATGATCAGCACTGTTGAATGGGTAAAGCACTAGTCTGAGGCTTTAGGAATCTAGTTTGTACTTCAGGTTTCTTCCATCAGATGTACTGGGTGACATCTGGCAAAGCACTAAAACTAACTTTCAGCATTCTATTCTTCCTCCTGTAAAGCACAAAGAAAATACTCTTTTGAAAATATTGAAAATTAGCAAATGAAAACACAAGCTGCTTTTTTTGTTGCTGTTTTTAGTTGCTCAGCAGAAAGAAAGTATCAAGAAAATATCTGGCTCTAAATAATGCTCTGTTTCTTTTGGGAATAGAATAAAAACTAAATCTGTTGACTATACATTTAATGCAAGTTAGATTAAAAGAAAAAAAAAAAAAAAAGACTTAGTCTTTTAAGTACTTTATTTTGAAGTGGAATCTTGAACCCTAAGAGACCATCTATCCTGCCTACATAGAGACATGAAAACTTAAGTCTCACAGGCTACTTATAAATACTTGGAAAAAATGTAGTCTATTTTTGCTGATATTCTGAGCTGATCTGACATAAACCAGATCTGCTTCATAAGCAATATAACAACAGAGTGCCACTGTACCAAAGCTAATAATCACAGCTGAGAAATAGGTAAAACAGTAATGCTATCACAACTTGTAGAATAGAAGTGATATGATCAATGTTAAAACACATTTGAATTACTATAAAAATAAACTGCATATGACATGTCTTTGTTGGTGACATGTGGTGTGGTCAATACACTGGAGGGAAGGGATGCCATCCAGAGAGACCTTGACAGGCTGGAGAGGTGGGCCCCTGTAAACCTCCTGAAGTCGAATAAGGCTAAGCGCAAGGTCCTGCACATGGATTGGGGCAATCCCAAGCACAAATAGAGGCTGGAGGATGAAGGGATTGAGAGCAGCCCTGAGGAGAAGGACTTTGGGGTACCGGTGGATGAAAAGCTCCACATGAGCCAACAACGTAGACTTGCAGCTCAGAAAGCCAACCGCATTCTGGGCTGCATCAATAGAAGTTCAGCCAGCAGGTCCAGGGAGGTGATTCTGCCCCTCTATTCCACTCTCGTGTGACCCTACCTGGAGGACTGCATCCAGCTCTGGAGCCCCCAACATAAGAAGGACTTAGACTTGGAGCGAGTCCAGAGGAGGGCCACAAAGATACTTAAATAAAGGGGGCTTATAAGAGGGATGGGGAGAAACATTTTAGCAGGGCCTGTTGTGATAGGATGAGGGATAATTGTTGCAAATGGAAAGAGGGTAGATTTAGATTAGCCATAAGGAAGAAATTTTTTACAGTGAGGTTGGTGAAATGCTGGAACAGGTTGCCTGGAGAGATGGTAGATGCCCCATCCCTGGAAACATTCATGGCCAGGTTGGACAGGGCTCTGAGCAACCTGATCTGGTTGGAGATATTGCTGCTTCTTGCAAGGGGATTGGACTACCACCAGCTATTCTATGATTCTATGCAAATTTTTTTTCAAAAGGGACACACTATACTGAAAAGATCACAGAAAACTATTATTAATTTGCTCATGATCTCATCTGGGCAAGCATAAAAGTATGTATCTTATGGCTATCTCAATATCTATTGGCATCTAGAGACAACCATGCATTCAGAAGAGGAAATTAAGAAAACAGCAATTAAGAGAAAGAGAAAATGTCAGGAGAGTCACTGACTTCCATCTTCAAGAGGGTGTGAGGATATTATTCCAGAGGAATAAAAAGTGACAAGTTAACTAAACCAGAAGGTCCATCTGCCACTTCTTACTAAACATTTGACAAAGCTGTACTATTTCACCTGATATCAACGAAGAAAGAAACTGGACCTCCGTGACACTAAAATAAAAACATAAGATCAAGATCAAGTTGGTGTTTATTATATCTCAAATTCCTCAATAGCTTGGACTGCAGCAGCCAACATTAGGCAGACCTATTCATACAATGAGGAGGATAATCAAAAGCTGATATAACCATGGTATAATCGAATAACACTCTTTACTGCATAACTGGCCAAGCAAACCTCTTAGTTCAAAATCACTTGTTAATGATAAACAGAAGTTTTAGACAATGGAGTTCCCAGAACCCAGTCCACTTCCAGTTGGTCACATGATGGTCAGCATTAAGCAGGACATAAAAACTAGTATCTACCTCCAAAAGACTCGTAACATGTTAACAGTTGTTGCTTATGATCCTGAGCACCAACAAATGCTACTGCATTACTTGTTCACATACTACAAATTCCGTCTCTTTTAGCAATCAGCAAAATGTGTATCAGATATTTTGTAGATACAATCTGAGATAGCTTACATCTACCATAATTATTCCTTCATTATTCAAAAATCTCCATTAGTGACTTGATAAATTTAAAATCATATTATCTGTGTTAAAAGAATCAATCTTATGGCACAAGAAAAATACATCCTTCCCTTAACCTTTAAGTTTATAAGAAATGAGTTTCATCCTATCATCAAATGCTTGATAATAGCCTTTTATATAAACAACAGAGCTCCCAAGGAATCACTTAATGACAATTTTAGTTTACAGCAGTTATGAGCTGAATTTTACATATGTGGAAACTTGTACAGAAATTAGCTTTTAGTTAAGGGAAAAGATGTGAAAAGATCAAGACAAGTTATTGCCACATCTGACAACTTGACAGGAAAAAAATGACAAATATGAAACATCCTTAGTGCCTAGAAAGCAGATGTATCGCAGAAATGCTTGGTCATTATATGTCAGCTTGGACAGTACTGAAAATCAACATCGTAATTGTAATCACAACTGAAATATTAAAATCTATTCTTTGTTCTAAAACTTCAGAATTCAGTTCCAATTCCAAAGATATACATAAACTGCCCTTGCAAGGCCTTCATTTCACTAGTTCTCAAAGACCACCAGGACATTCTAAAGACTTACCTGAAATTTCAGAAATTATTATTAGACCAGGATGAGTTCTTAAATAGTCTTCAACAAACATTAAGGCACTATTACAACTTTCTGTGATGACAATTTCCCAAACTGAGATCAGACTATTCACCCTATAAAGGACCTCTGATCCTTGGGTTTGCTCTGCCTCACTTAAGAACAACACTTCACAGACGTAGCTATCTTTCATATCTCAGGGATATGAGAAAAAAAAAAAAAAAACAAGTATGAATGCAGACATCATCTAGAGCTGATAACATTTTCCAGAAGCATTTCCAACATAGGCAAGACTACTGAAACTATTCAGTGATGTACTCTTTTGAACTTAACTACTTGAACAATCAACTTGTGAAGAATTAAGACATTTAATGAAAACTAAAGTTCCTGTAGATTGCCTTACGAATCACTTTAAAGGATGTCAACTATTTCTGTGGCATTTAATAAGTTACTGAATTTTCACACCTGTCCCAATACAGCCATGCATTTGGAAATAAACAGAAGTCTATTTTCAATAAATACAAGACTTTTTTTATCGTATACATAGCTATATTAATTGTTCTAACGTACATGAGTATTACTATCTCAAACCTATAGCCATGTCTAACAAAATGTAAGGGTAGAAGGCATTATGCTTTACACATCAGATATTTGTTCCAGACCACTACTAATTTACTTAAGCTTAATTTTTGAGAAAGTCTTAACTCATCAGATATCATATCTAACCAGATATTCTTCTTACTCTCTTTCTTGGTTTTTTTTTTTTTTTTTTAATGCTTTAGTATAATTTACATGACCATCACCAGTTATGCAACAATTACGTCTTCTGCTACAGACAATTCAGATTACTGAGCTAGGGAGTTATTCTGGATATAGTGTTACATTTTAAACTTTACTTACTTAACATCTCTACCTAGAATTCCTGTAAAAGCAGTTGTTTGTAATTCATATATGATTTTATAAAACATTAATACTAATTTCTGAGGAGACTTGTGTGAGACAATGTTTATTTGCAAGAGAAATATTTCATAATTAAAATTAAGAAACATATAATGCTGGGACAAAAAATTGAAATGTAAAAAATAACTGTGAGAAAACCAAATGTTTTAAAACACTCTGAGTCCTCCCAGATCTAGGATCAGTTGTAAATATTGAACTATTTCTATGAATTCGTATTAATTCTTGTATTTAGATAGATCATTGTAAACCTGTTCATTCTTTCAAAAGTTTATTATACTCAGATCTTATAATTTAGTTAACTATGGCAATCTTTTACTGACTTACAATCAGAGGCTTAATATCATTAAAATTGACATGGATACATGAATGACAATGCTTTCACATTATGATTAATTTAATGCATGTTTATATAAACAGAATAGTTAATATTTAAAAGTTAAAATTTTGTAATTAATTTGTATTATTGTATTAATATTGTTTGTATTAATTGTAATATTATTATTATAGTAATACAATATTAGATTTTGAAGCAGTTTCATTTTACTTCTTTTCATGACAGAGGAAGGATGCTTTTGGATTAACTTTGAAACACATTTCATTCAACTGCTGAAGTCTGGCTTGAGCAATTTCTTTTTAATTCCTAACTTCTGAATTGAGCCTCTTCTAGTGAGATACGTTTAGCTCTATAAATAATGCAAAAAGCTTTCATCCAAGGTTAAAGTGTGTTTCTGGATTTTTCAAGTTCTGTCAGTCCTGTAGCACAAGTGATTTGAAGAATGGCTGGTATTACCTATTTAGAGGTTCAGAGATCAAGAATTCTATTCATATAGGTATAAGAATGAGAACATTAAAAATCACAATAACATTACTCACGAACTTGAAAAAAAAAACTGTAGTAGAAAAGGCTACTAGCATTCATTAGTTACAGAAGTGGATTCAGAAGTTATAATAATGGTACAGACACAAAATGAAAAATGTAAAGAGAAAGCATTAATTTAAATACAGTCATGAAATATTCTGCAGGTAGTAATAAAATGGACTTAGTGTTACTAAAAAAAAAACCAAAGAAACACCACAAAATACTAGCTCTGCTGATTGTAGAGGTATCATTAAAGAACTCATAAATTTTAAGACCTTAGATTTCTCATTTCCTCTAGGATGATACCAGGAAAAAAAAATGGTTTTAAATGAGATGCATTGTTTCTAAAGAAATTGCAAATACATTTTTTTTTTGCCTGCACTGCTATGTAAAACTAAAAAAAAAACCCACCACATCTAATACTTCTTTTGCTGTGTTAAATGGTCATCTGTCCCAATCTTACATTCAAATGTGTGAAATAACTGATTAAAATGGCTTTGCTAATTATACTATAAATGATAGATAATGTGAAGTAGAAGGTAAGACTGTGTTATTGTCATTTGATATCACCAAGCAAAATAGTAGGCAAATTCTGACTAACAATTGTAACAGTTGTTAAAACAATGCTTATCCTCTATATCACAAAGTTCTAGAAACCATATTTAAAAGACTCAGAACAAATTACGGTGAATCTGTACTGCCCAGTAGTACTGGGAAGGCCAAGCCCTTGTGTCTTGTTAATATCCTCTGTGAAAGAACATGAGGGATATTTACTGAGGGTGTTCTCAACCTTTTGATACAGGACATCATATCATAAATCTTCTGTATCATCTGGGTAACGGGAATAATTTTCACCTCAGCAAAACAATGAGAAGCTTAGACTATGACTGATGTATGGAAGCAGCTTGTTCCTAAGGGCTTTTGCAGTAATAATGTGTCTTTAGGTTGAATCTGAAGAGTTTGCTGTTGTCAAGTGCAGCTACATATCATGATCACAAAACACTTTCCACGTACAAGAACTTGCTCAAAGTATTGAATAAAGGTCATATCCTACAATGGAGCAAAGTTGCCCTCATTAAATGCAAATTAAAATTAAGTGTTATTCAATTAATGCATTCATTACATAATTTTCAATATGCTAATAGTTAGTACCAACAGTCTTTGTTGATCAGACACCATGGGATTACTAAGCACTTAACTCCACTTGTTCTTGAAGTATTATTTGACTAACAATTACAGCTATAGGAGGGCAGGGACAGGGGACATTACAGTGGGGGTTTGCTACAGGTCACCTGGCCAGGAGAACCAAGCAGATGGGGCCCTCTACAGGCAGATAGAAGCAGCCTTCCAGTCACAAGCCCTGGTCCTCATGAGGGACTTCAACCACCCCGACATCTGTTGGAAAGACAACACAGCAGGGCACAGGCAGTCCAGGAGGTTCCTGGTATGCATGCATGATTACTTCCTCCTGCAAGTGACAGAGGAGCCAACGAGGAGGGGTACCATGGTGGACCTTGTTCTCACCAACAGGGAGGGACTGGAAGGGGATGTGGAACTCAAGGGTAGCCTTGGCTGCACTGACCATGAGATGGTGGATTTCAAGATCTCTAGGGCAGCAAGGAAAGTGTGCAGCAGGCTCTCTACCCTGGGCTTCGGGAGAGCAGACTTTGGCCTCTGCAGGGATCTGCTGGGCAAAGTACAATGGGATAAAGCTCTTGAGTGAAGAGGGGCCCAGGAAAGTTGGTTGATATTCAAGGAGCACCTCCCCCAAGCTCAGGAATTATGCGTCCCAATGAAGAGCAAGTTGGGCAAAAATGCCAGGAGGCCTCTGTGGATGAACAAGGAGCTCCTGGACCAACTGAAAGTAAAGAAGGAAGCCTACAGAGGGTGGAAGCAAGGACAGGTAGCCTGGGAGGATTACGGAGAGGGTGTGCGAGTGGCCAGGGATCACTTAAGGCAGATTAAAGCCCTGACACAATTGAATCTGGCCAGGGACGTTAAGGGCAAAAAGAAAAGCTTCTGTAGGTACATCAGGGATAAAAAGAGATCCAGGGAAAATGTAGGCCCTCTCTAGAAGGAAACGGGTGACCTGGTTACGCGGGACACAGAGAAGGTTCAGATGCTTAATGAATTTTTTCCTCAGTATTCACCGATGAGGGCTCTAGGAACATCACTCAAGTTTAAAAAGGCAAAAGCAGGGATAGGGGGAATGAAGAACCGTTCACTGTACTGGGAGAGCAGGTTCAGGACTATCTGAGGAACCTGAAGGTGCACAAGTCCATGGAACCTGATAAGATCCATCCGCGGGTCCTGAGGGAAATGGCAGATGAAGTTGTCAGGCTGCTGGCCATCATATTTGAGAAGTCACGGCAGTCTAGTGAGGTCCCTGATGACTGGAAGAGAGGGAACATAACCCCTATTTTTAAAAAGGGGAAGAAGGAAGACCCGGCAACTACAGGCTGGTCAGCCTCACCTCTATCTCTGGCAAGGTCGTGGAGCACATTTTCCTGGAAACCATGCTAAGGCACATGGAGAGCAAGGAGGTGATTGGTGACAGCCAACACAACTTCACTGGGGGCAGATTTTGCCTGACTAATTTGGTGGCCTCCCATGATACGGTTACAGCATTGGTGGAGAAGGGACGAGTAACTGATGTCATCTACCTGGACTTGTGCAAGGCATGTGACACTGTCCCGCACAACATCCTTCTCTCTGAACTGGAGAGGCATGGGTTTGATGGACGGACCACTCGGTTGATAAGGAATTGGCTATATCGATGCACTGAGAGAGTGGTGGTCAAGGGCTCAATGTCCAAGTGGAGACCAGTCACGAGTGGTGTCCCTCAGGGGTCCATATTGGGAGCAGACATGTTTAACATCTTTGTAGGCTACACGGACAGTAGGATAGAATGCACCCTCAGCAAGTTCGACAATGACACCAAGCTGTGTGGTGCTGTCGACACACTGGAGGATGCCATCCAGAGGGACCTTGACAGACTAGAGAGGTGGGCCTGTGCAAATCTCATGAAGTTCAACCAGGCCAAGTGCAAGGTCCTGCATGTGGGTCGGTGCAGTCCCAAGCACAAATACAGGCTGCATAGAGAATGGGTTGAGATCAGCCATGAGGAGAAGGACTTGGGAGAGATGGTGGACAAGAAGCTCAACATGAGCCAGCAATGTGCCCTTGCAGCCCAGAAGGCATCCTGGGCTACATCAAAAGAAGCATGGCCAGCAGTCCGAGGGAGGTGATTCTGCCCCTCTACTACGCTCTGGTGAGACCCCACCTGGAGTACTGTGTCCAGTTCTGGAGCCCCCAACATAAGAAGGATGTGGACATGTTGGAGGGGGTCCAGAGGAGACGAAGATGATCAGATGATCAGAGCACCTCTCCTGTGAGGACAGGCTGAGAGAGTTGGGGCTGTTCAGCCCAGAGAAGATAAGAATCTGGGGAGACCTTATAGTGGCCTTCCAACACCTAAAGGGGGCCTACAAGGAAGGATGGGGAAAAACTCTTTAGCAGGGCCTGTTGCAATGGGACAAGGGGTAATGGTTTTATAATAGAGGGAGGTAGATTCAGATTAGATATTAGGAAATTTTTCTTTTTTTACAAGAGGGTAGTGAAACATGGGAACATGTTGACCGGAGGGGATACCCCATCCCTGGAAACACTCAAGGCCAGGTTGGATGGGGGTCTGAACAACCCGATCTAGTTGGGGATGTCCCTGCTCCTTGCAGGTGGGTTGGACTAGATGACCTTTAAAGGTCCCTTCCAACTCTAATGATTCTATTATTCTATGCAACTTTTTCCATTACTGAACTTAGTATGTTGAGAATAATCACTAGCTATTTGAATCTGGTGAGTTCTTTGGTTGGAGGTTTGGTTTTTTTATTATTCCACATTGTTTGACACATCTAATTAACTTTCTGATCAAGTTCTACAAATAACTGTAATGAAGGCAGTCCTTAGATAACTGATGAGGAAATAAAGCTAAAAATGACATGTAGGAAATGCACTGCCTGGATGTTTTTGGGGTTGTTTCTTCAGGACTTGCAGCTTTTGAAAATACAGCCATACTTTTTATATATTGATAGAAATTAATCAAAAAGCTTTGAAACAGAGATTGTTTCACCTTTGATAATGGTTAAGTAGTTTTGCTTTAGAAACATGAAATCCAAAGACTTTGTAAAAAAAACTTGTGGGAAATTAACATGGAATATTCCTATAGCATTTATTTTCACTGTCAATAGGAACAAAATGTACACATTCTCAATAAACATATCTGCAAATTTTCATGAAAATAAATTATTCTAATAGTTCATTGAAGAGTGATATATGTAAGTTATCAAAATAATAGCGTGCTTTTCAGGAAAGGAAGAATTAGAATACAATTGTGATGAGTCTCAAATAATAATTTGCTTTTTCTTTTTAAGTAGAATATATTTTGCTTTTATAAGTCAGAAGAAACTAAATATACAGTTAATCCAATTAATTAACTTTTAAATTTCAATTTAAACTGCAGAAGATTAGAATGGCATCATAGGAAATGCTTTTTTGGTCCAGTTACTGTTCTTGGAAATGTAATAAGCTTCAAGTTTTTCTGGTTTTTATATATATAGCTTTTGGATCACGACAAATAAACTTTACTAAATATTTAGTTTTCAATGAACTTTTTGAATAATTTCATAATTTAAATTTGCGAGGTTTTTTTCCCTGACAGTGATGTAGATTATTTTTAGTACTCTGCCAGTCTTAGTAAATTCTGTTGAAACACTCTTTCTTTAAAATACATTTGTTGTTGTAAGGTAGAAAAATTTCGGTATAGAGGCATGACCATTAAATCATTACTTGTTCTTCATTTTAAGTCAGGAAAATGATGGCTTACATTACAAAAGGAAAAAGAAAGTTTCTTAGGGTGTATTATTTTATAATAAAAGAATTTACCTTGACAAGCTGGGACTGGAACATCCCATGAGTAATAACCATACGGAGACTTCCTGCATACAGCAGTACTTTTCCCAATGAGCCGAAAACCTCGATCGCAAGCCCAGCGAACCATACTGTTGAGCTGTCCACCTGTCTGACTGACAATGAAACCATGTGGAGGGGACTCTGGAGTACTACAGTAGAGAGCTTTAAACATAAATATTGAATAAATAAAAGATGTGTTTAGAATCCAGATGACAATTCCTGGCAAATTCCTCTTGAACTCAGTGGACATCTGATAGCAAGATGAGAAAACATCACTAAAAGTCGTTGTATTTTGTATCCTGATCATGCATGCATCAAGCAATTTCACTAAGGATAATGGTGGAAGACTAGGGCTTCATAACGGCTTCAGGTTTTAGTAGCCTCAAAGGAAATACAGTGATAGCTCACTTCTGTAACTGTTGGTTGTTTTTTTTTTTTTTTCACCATCTTCTTTTTTAAACCAAATAAGCTGCAGAATTTTAGTTCATGATGAAATTTATTGCAATTGTATAAACTTCAGTAGTGTACAATTTTTTTTTATGAGAAGGAAAGGTCAAGGGCATACTGCACATAATTCTTTTAGAATAATCTTTTCTTTATGGTCCTAAATAACTTATTTCCTTCAAGTTCTGTGATACAATGAACTGAAGTGAACTAGCAAATCTAAAATAAATTTTAATCATATTTAAGAGTGTCACCATAAATCCATAGCTAAACACTGAATCAGCTTTTTTTTTTTTTGTGATTTATTTAGAATACAAAAAGTCCTACAGAAGCCTTACTTAGATACTATGAAAAAAAATTCAGAAAGATTTATGAGGGAAAAAAAGATCTTTAATAGGTGTAGTTGTTATATTCTGAAAGTTGTTATGTACTTTAAGTGTCTCTGTCAATAAAGATTACTTACACATTATACTGTCATTATGCTTGTATTTCTTATAACTCCCTTGTTCGTTAAGTCCATGACTACAGAGTCATTTGTTTCTGGCTGCCTTGCCAAAGGAGTGGACCAGAAGGCACTTACAGCCTGGCAGCCAGTTTAAGATAAATATTGTTTATTTAAGAATTTAATATGGTCCCTCATCTTTTTGGTTCAAGGATAAGTCAAGACTGGTTAGCCAAGATGGCCATTTTCCCACTTTGTAGGAAAGAAAATTAGACTGGAAGTTTGTCTCCAAGTGTTTCCTTCACACTTTGAAGAAATGTAGGTAACTACTAGTATCTATTTTCTCAGGCAAATTGAAAAGTACTGTTTCAGTTGCTCTTTAAGTCTTTCCATGTCCCATGACTTAGTTCAGGTCAATGGTTTTCTCAGGCAAAGGCTTCCTCTGATCAGGAGGGAGTCATGTGGATGTTGGTTTATACTTTATTAAAGCAAGCAACAGAATGAGAAGCACTGACATATGTTTCAGAGTACATACTATAAAAATATTTTCTTCCTTACGCTAAATTGCTCCTGTCTTTTCCTCTTGAAAGAAACAGAGATACAGAAACATCTACTTCTTTAGTTTATAAGAAAATATACTGGTATTTTCTGAGTGACACAGATCAGATCACCAGTAAATATTTGTTGCCTACCTCTCTATAGTTCTCTTGCTGCCAGTAGGGAAAAAGTTTTAAGAGCTTTATCTTCTTTCTCTTTTAACAGATTCAACAGGTACTACAGGCCATGAAAATAGGTACCATATATTATTTTGTGTCTAGCCCATAGTGAATTTTATCTAGCTATATAACAAACATTTTACCTCTGAGAAAACTGCCTTCTGCTAAAGGGAAAGATGACATTGATACTGTTTTACAGACCTTTGTGAGGCTAATTCTTTTTCTGTAATAATGAAGTAGCCAAAAATTGAGTGAGGAAAAACAAAAAAAAACCCCACACTAGAAAAAAAGAATGTTCTTTCTTCACTTTGTAAAGTGAAATTAGTTTATGCCAATAACTTCTCTCTACTGAGGATAGTATCTACAGATACAATCCCCATTACTTTTCATTCTGTGTATTTCATGTCTTTGGTCATGATATAAAATTCAAATATAGATTTTGTGTAATTACTGTAAATAGCTACAGATCTACTTTAGCTTGATTAATGAATACTATTATCTATAAAACTCTACAATTTTTTAAATCTATAAAAGCAATTATATAAAAGTCAATCTTTGTCAAGTATAATCTTCACGCACTATTCATAAATATGTTCATTTGAATTAATAACACACACAGTGTTGGCCTTTTTGACTTATTAATTGATCTCTTCTAATATAGTTTGCTGCTTCTGTTGAGCCTTAAAGACTTCAATTTTTCAGGGTCTTGCATTTTTTAACCTAATAGATACTCAGTCCTGCCTTGTTGCCACCTCTTCCTCTGTCCCACCAGAAGTGCTAAAAACTAATTGGATAAAGATCCGGTACAAAGAACAAAGGCACATGAGTGCAAATAAATGATGGGAGGGAAAGGGGGGAAGCTGCTTCTTTAATCTTTAGTACTGGCTTATGTAATTTTAAAGTCCAGTGAAAAATTTGCTTAAATCTCTACAGAGCATATGTGTTTTATATAAGCTTCTTAGGATGTGTGGGGCTTTTTTTTCCCCTCACAAGATCAGTATCATCAGGTTCACAGATAAAAGAAGCTGGATCTCCTTTCAGTCTGGGCAATTGATGTTATAAAATACAGCTTATATTACCCTTTTCACATAAATACCATATTGACATTTTATACACATCAAAGGAAGTCTGATTTACATACCTACATATCTTATCCTGAAGCCTTTTTTATTGGTGCCATGATCTGCTGACCACCGGAGAAATACTTCATGGCCATTGCTGGTTATATTTAGAGAAGACGAATAGTCCCCACTGAGAGAAATGAGCAATGGACTATGACTATTTGGTCCTTGATACAAGGAAGGAAAAGAAAAAAAAAAAGGAGTTACAAAGTTTAAAATAACATGCAATAAATTATATACATCCAATTAATAAATGTAGAAAACATCTGCCAAGCAAATGGTGAATTAATTTGATTTTAAAATGGAAGTTGACATTACATGTTATGCACTAGAGAGTAAATATTTTTTCAGAAATAAAATTATTTCTAAACATAATTAATGCCATACAATTTTGAAACACAGTAATTAACAGTTCTTTTTAGCACAACAAATCCAAATAATTGCTTTTTGAAGATTTTTTATACTGGCAAATTATGGTATGCATAAACAATAGTGATTACACAGATGGAATGTAAAAATAGTATATAGAGGAAAAAAAGTATCATCCAAAGTTTTGCATCCTATAGTTACCATCAAACACCTCAAGTATATCAAATTCCTTTTCTGTCTGGAAGAATTCGAAGAACATGCTGATATTATAACCCTTTTCCACAGTAATGGTCCATGCACACATCTGGAGATTTGGGTAGCTGTCAGGATATCCAGGACTCAGTATTACTCCTGTGGAATCTAGACGCATTTCATTGGCTGGACAGAGCACTGTGAAACAGAAAGACTGGTAAAAAAATCTGAAGACCACTACTTCTGTTTCGTGTGACTGGCAAGATTTTCCTGAGTTTAAAAGATCTGCGTTTTTCCTTTATTTATCCATAAATACAGAAAGACTGACATCTTAGAAACAAAGTCAGTTGCTAGAAAAAAAAAAAAAAGTTTATCTTGAAAATAAACCCTGTAACCCTGAGAAGTTATCAATTCATGACATTTTTCTTCTTTCATTCTCTAGAAGATAAGATATTCTTGCAGGCTATGCTTAAGTAATAAAGTGTTCCATTGTTCAAAAAGTGAAACAGAATTTCCCCCCTACCCCCCCAGATTACTACTACTGTTAGCAATAATTCCAGGTAAAGTCTTTTACTGAAAGAAGAACTTGAAGATACTGAGGGGTTTTTTTTTAGTATTCAGATTATAAATAAAGAGTAATCAATCCCTCCCATAATTTGTATAAAGCAGCACTTAAATTTTGAGATTCTCAATCAAGCTCCAAGAACATGTACCTACACACAACATAATCACTATTCAGACATGATGCTTTTGGTCTAGAAAATAAAAACACATTTCAGGCTAAGATTTTGTTCAGTAGGGCTCAGTAGGACTAATTAGACAAGAAGATGACTTGGGCTAATCCAGCTACCTAGTTTTTAGAGTCATAAAAACCTCAGGAAACACTAGGTTATTGCCTTTATATGCAATGAAAAACACTTGAAATTCTATTTTTCCTTCACCACACCTAATACAGTCCCATTCCTTTCCTATCTCTTACCAAAAGAACAGCAAAGAAGAGTTCTTAAAATCAAAGCCTATGACTCGCAGTCAAGACATTGGCGTTAGAATCCAGAATGAGCTAGAGAATCTCAGTCTGGCTTTGGGCAATTAATTTAATTGGTCCTCCTTTTAAAAATAGGTACAACAGTTCACCATATGACAAGCACTTTCTGAGGAAATAAAGAACAAACCAGGAGGAAAAAAAAAAAAAAAATTGGTGATTTCTGTCCCACTTAAATGTAAAAAAATCAAATATTGCCCTAAGAGATAAAAAGAGGGAAAGAATTTTAACTCCATGTTTCTCATCATCCTTCAGTTCTTTGGTAAGTACAACAGATGTCTAATTGTGTCATGTATGTTACGTGCATATTGAATCTATATCTACAAAACACTTCGTTTTTATTAAATATGTGTATGAGAGGTTTTTGGTTATACATTCACATTTCTAGTGAACTGTCAAGTTCAGACAACCAGATACTTTTCTCCTTCTAACATAGAGACAATTTCCCTGATGAGCAGATCTAAGTCAGTTGAAGAAGAAATTACAAAAATCTGCAGTTCTTAATTGCTGACAGCCTCTTTTCCCCAATTCAACTCCAGGGAATAAGAAAAGCAATGTGTTTCACCCTTCTCTCTAAAACATTGCTGGAAGAGGCTAGACCCCACAGTATGAGAGTGCTTCCTGCAGGGATAAAAGACACTTGGTTTATCCTTGCTTCAGCAGTTATTGCCTACCATACCTTCACCTTACTCTAAATAACTATTTTTTTTCTTATATTCCATATCATATTCTGAAGTTATTAATCCTCTATTTACAGCTGTACTGGAAAATACACAGCAGCTCTAGCTATTCTTAATTGTCAATTTCAGAAGGGATAGAGGATGCTAGCAGGAAAAAATGCTACTTTGTAAATAAATTATCACCACTATTTAAAGCAGCGGTGAAATTGAGCAAAATAGCGTTTAAAAATATGATTAAGAACCTTGATTTTGAATTTATTAGGATTCACTAGGTCTACACAGAATAATAAACTAATTAAATAAAAATATTTGATATTACCATGTTGTTTGAACTTTTTTCAAGAACTGGTTTTGCTTCATCATCTATAAACAAGTACCTACATTTTATTCAGAACTGAACAGTGCTAAACAGGAGCCTTAAAATCTAGTTTTTGTATTCACAACTAACACACACACATGACAGTGAGTTAATAACCACCCATTACATGTGACACAAGAAAACAACAGGATCTTAGATTTCTTCAGAACACTGAAAGTAATATTGGCTTATTAAATACAAAAGACAGACTTTTGTGGGGAAAAAGTCATTGGACTACGAAGAGAGATAGAGAACACAGAAAAGCTGAGAAAGAGAAAAAGAATAATTATTTTCATTAAAAAATACTCATAAGAATCAGAGAATCATAGAATGGTTTTGGTCATGGTGTAAACTAGTCTGACAGAATTCAGTCACCAAATAAAATCTTAAATAGATTTTCCTTCAATATTTTCTCCCAGGGATATCTTGTTATAGACTACTGCATCTTTATTGTAATACATTAGATTAAAAACTAAAATACTGTTATTTAAATTCTATTCAGCAATACTCTTCAGATTCAATAAATAAACGCATGTTGAACGTGGGTACTAATTTATTTCAAGTGAAAAATTGAAGCAAAATTCAATCAAAACTCTGGTTAAAGTGTCTAATGTTTGCACAAAGTTAAGACAATAGAAGTTAACACTATGAAGTCTAAGTATAAACATTGTCCTGGTTCTGGCTGGGATAGAGTTAATATTCACCTGAGCTGGATGGAGAACTGGACCCGGTAGCCCCTATGGCTGGGGCACCCAGCTGGGATAATTAACTAATTAGCTAACAGCTGGGGTAAATTTACCCAAATTAGCCAAAGGGCTATTCCATTCCATCTGACATCATGCTCAGTATATAAGCGAGGAGGGTGCTGAGGGAAGGCTCCTGGTGCTTGGAAGAAACTAGGTGTGGAGATTTGTTGTAAGCCATTATACTGTATTTGTATTACTCCATCTCTGTTTTGTTTTCTTTTGTTATTGCTGTTAAATTTACTTTTTGTAAACCCATGTGTTTTTGCTGGTGGTGTGGGTTTTTTTGGTTTTGGGTTTTTTTTTTTTATTTGTTTGTTTGGTTTTTTTGTTTACCAATTCTCCTTTCTGTCCTGCTGGAGGGTGGGGGGAGTGAAAGAGAGACTGTGTAGTCTGATCCCTATTGGGGCTGAACTATGACAAACATATACTCTGCCTGGTGAAAAGAATTTATGAATTAATACAAATATGAACAGCTGAGTTTACTGCTTGAGAGTGACTCATGTAATGTGTTATAGCCTGCATGATTAAAGTATGGTTGCTTATTCATAAATCAGTGTAATATACTAGAATAATGAAAGACATAAATTCTAGGCATGTGATTTTGCTACCACTAGATTCCACAAAGCTCACTATTGATCTGGATTTCAGTATTGAAATTTAGCTTATATATGACTATCTTCGAACTTATGCATTATATAAATAAATACAAGGGAAAATTTTCATGCTGCTTACTCTAGCTGGCCAATGATAATTTTAAACACATTTTAACTAACTCCTGATTTTTTTTTTAATTTTCTGAGTCTAACTCCAAAATTTATGTTAATTTAATACAGTTTTAGATTGAAACAATAAAAGCACTGATTTAATACTTGGTATGTGAGCCAATATTTACCACTTATATGAGGCAGAGGAAAGACTAACTATGGCACCTGAAGTCCTCATTCCTGAGATTTTGTCTTGAGTCTTGCAATGAATATAAATATGCCTTCAGCAACACATGCTGAGGAGACACGTCAGGATCAGGACATGTCTCTTTTTGTCCTATCTGTTCTTACATCATTGTAACATTTAAAGCAGTGCCTGGAGGTTACTATGGTTTTCCACCCATTAAATGCTATAAGCCTAGTATGTTTGGATTTCAATTAAAACAAAGGTATTGGAAGCCATTGCCAGATTCAACTGTACCTAAATGAATGCATCAATATTCAGATATCAGTGTTAAAATTATTATAAAACTCATAATTGAAGATCACTTTGCATTTTTAAGAACTAGACTTATTGCTACAAATTATTTTGACTTTAGCACAGTTTTGAGCATAAAAGCAAGGGAAAATAGATTATCCAGCAACAGTAGTTGACCCTTCCAGTTTGTTATGAATGCAGGAAAAGGTTATACTTACAAGACAATAATTTTTCAGCTTTCAGTTGAAAACTGAGTTGAACATTGAAGTCATAATTATGTTCTAAGAATTAGTATACTGATGTTTAAATTTGTAACAACTAAATTTTGCACCAGTTTGAAGCTTCAGAAATTAGTAAGAAACAGTCAAATAATAAAGTTTTAATTGTAAAAGTAGTAGTAGTTTATTCGTGATTACTACTTTCAAATAAATATTTCATCATGAGTGTTTTATAGACATGCTAATTAATTAAAATTGCTGGGGGGAAGAAAAACCCACCACTGTCTGACTGGTAGAAAACCCAGACAGCAGTATTTTTCATTTAATACAAATGTAAATAAACTATTTATTATGACTGTTTTGGGAAAGTATTTTAATCTTGCAGTAGATGTTAAAATATTAAGCTCAAGAGTAGCTGGATCATGAAGGATTATCACAACAATTAGCAGGATTCAAAAAGACTTTTGTTTACACAAATTATACTTTTATGAAGCTGTGGGGTTTTTTTTTGTTTGGGTTTTTTTATTTTCTCAAAATGTCTTATACATGTTTGATATGTCCTTACTTGTCTTTCTGGCATTAAATAGAAGAATTAGTAAGGAAACACAAACATGTGCCCATCATTGAAGCTTTAAAAATATTACTTTATTTAAAATAAATCATGGCAAGGTTTACCTCCATTAGCTTCTTAATTGCTTTGGTATGAAAGAAAGCTCTTACATTTTCTTCAAAAATGATAGAAAAACTCTATTCTAGCATAACACATCAAATGTCAGCTTAATAAAGACTGGTTAAAATAGTGACATTAGTGGTTGGCAGGACTATAATCTTATTTCAACCTTTACTATGAGGTAGTGTTATATCTCTCTATTCGGTTTTTCAGTAAAAGGAGGGAAACATGAACATACACAGGCATGCACACACAGATACAGAAAACCTGATCTTTAGAATACACTGAATAAAAATGGAAGCACTTAAAGTTGCACTGAAAAATGATGTCATGATCTTATTAATCCAAAACCATGCTAAGTTAATTTAGCATTTTTTAAATGTCCATATAAATGTTCATGCTATTATATTCTAGATAAAATGAAATAATCTCATAATTTATTAAATATAGACCCCCTCTAAAAAAAAATGTGAAATTAATTTCACATAGTAGAGTAGCGGTTGTTTAAACTCATCAAATCCACTAAAACATTATAATTATTTTGCATTAATATTTGACAGATATTCACCATAACAAACGGTGATAATACAGGGAATAGCATCAAAAAGTCTGAAATATTTCCAGTGTGTCATCTTATCTAAAGTGATAGTAAAAGGTATTTAAGGAATCGCTGCTCAGCTGGTCTGGCAGGAAGAAAAGAAAAAGGAGAAAAAAAACCTTGACAGGTAGGTGGTGCTCCATCCATCTGAAGCCTTTCACCCAGTCGACATGTCAGAATCTCGTTACCAACCAATGTAAAGCCTGGTTGACACTGGTATCTTATTATATCTCCTGTTTGGAAAAACAAAACAAGACAAAACTCAAACAAAAGAAACATTAAACAGTAATTAACTGGGACTTCTAGCTTTGTAAACATTCTTGATTAATGAACTTTCTTGCAGCCATGTATAATGGGTTAAAAGACCTGTGGCATAAACAATTGATTAGTCTAAGAAACATGGTAAATGAGCATTCTGTTGCACCCTATGCTGCATCCATCACTGTTGTGCACCACAGTATTAGCTGTGTAGTCTGTTAATTTGTCTGGGTTTGACTGATACCATGCGACCCATGTGTCCACGGAGCTTTAAGCAATATAATTTATTGGATAATCATTATGGAATTAGATACATAAGATCAAGTAACCCATACAATCCTGAGGGGGAACAGCAGAAAAAAAAAACAACCCTGGATTTAGTTCATGATATCTAAATTTCGCATGGTGTGAATAAAAAATTGTAATTTTTTAATTAAGAAATTAAAAATTCTTAATTCTTAATTAAGAATTCTTTAATTAAGAAATTAAAAATTCATCTAGTTTTATGTACCAATAAAAATTTTTACATCCAAGCATTTCTCTTTGGCTCACATTTCAGAGTAGAAAATAAACAAAGTCTTTTCTCTTTGTTACCAATGCAATGAATCAAATATTAGTACATGTTAAAAACACACAAAAAAATGTTTTTTCTTTGCCATAATGTGAACAAAATTAGCTGGTCAGACATCTGATGTCTGATCATGTAAGCCATATTTCTTTGAACAACAGGTGGCTAAGTAATATTAGCAGATCTTAGAAGATTGGAATGTCATCCTCTTCCAGATCCTCCTAGTTTTTATAAATTTGATTTTAACCTTAAAGTCACGAACCTTAATTCTGGAACAGAATATACCACTGTCTACATAGTTTTTTGTGTATCTTGTTCATTTTTTTCAGTGTAAGACAATGTTTTATATTAAAAGTTATAAAAAACGTATTTTAAAATGAAGTTAATTAGAAAAAAGTTGCTGTGTTACTTATATGTGATCTCTGAAAAATGGATGAGGTTCAGGGAGCATAGGGAATATGAATGACTTAAAAATTTTATTTTCAAATACAAATCTCACATATTACAGGCAATAAATTTCTGTGCATAACAGTCCTTTTCTTTTTTTTTTTTTTGAAACAATTGTTGCTTTTATTTTCTTTTATATTACCTATTTCAAATTCATCGTCCTCAGTTAGAATTTCAGCATTTGGTATATTTGTTGGAGGCTGGCAGACCCGGAGCTGGTAGGCTATAAGCAGGAAAAAAGCACAGTTGACATAATTATGCAAACATAACCGAGTTAATATCCACATTAACAGGATAAAAACAAACATCACTTACTTTGAAACTTTTAAGAGAATCAAATAAAGGAAATATATTAATTTCAGAATTAATGAAAAATTAGAAGCTGCATCTGTGTTCTTAATTAGTTATCCAATTTCAGTGGCAAAACCCTCTTCATAAACTACTTAAGAAGCTTAGAACTGGTTGCAAACTTCATGACTTAAGTGATCTCATCTGAAAACCAAATATTTTTTGTATTGTGCAATCATTGTTTTGTTTTTTTTTCACAATACATTTTTTTACAGCTGAACTCTTCCACTTTTGAAACTTTGTAATAAAGATAAGTTTTAGAATCCAAAAGATTCTAACTAGAGGCAGGAAAAATGATGGACAGAATGAATGTGAAATTTCCCAGAATAGTTGTGGAGCACACCTCATCTGCAGACAGGGTCAGAGAATAATTCTGCTTTCAGACTTCTCATTTGAAGTCCCACATTAAATAATTTTGAGTTTTAACATGTATGGAACAGCCAGGCAAAATTATTAGGGGAAACAAATGATAAAAAAAGACAAATAGTAAGAGTATCCAGAAGCTATATAGCTTTATTTTGCTTTTAGATAATCTATAAGAATGGGGCTGTGTTTGGACACAGACGAAACTCCCTTCAATCTGAATACAATTAAGACAGAAATCTGGCTCAAAAAATCACACTGAAGTACTTATACTGCATTTTATATATTTTAAAATATATTTTATACTGAAGTATTTATATATTCCACATTTTAAGGTGTACACTTATGTTGATCAATGAGTCAAGTATGCGTGGTCTTCACTGATACTACATTTTCATATAGCATTGTTTTATAGCATCTCTAATTAGCAAGGAAACACCATCTACTTGTGGCAGATGACGTTTCAGCTTCAGTTACACACATCTTTGTTATTTTCTGTGCTTGGATACTTTAGTAATCAAATTGGTCAAACTTCTGTTTGTTATATTTTATCCAGGTAAGAACTTTTGCTGCTAAGTCATCCATATTTGACATCTTATTCTAGTCTTTTTTTTTTTTTATTGACTGTATAATAAAAAGCCAATTAAATCAGGGAGTCATAAGGCTAATATCCTGCCTTAAGATAAAGTAATTTAAAATAAAACATGCCAAGCAAACACAGAACAGCTGTGGTATTTGAATTAAAAAAAAAAATACCCAACATAATTAAATTGATTCATAAACAATATCATTTATCTCAAATATCTCTTATTTATGGGTATCATTCATTTTGATCCAAATTATCTATTTCAAGTAAATTTGACTCCTCTCACTGTCTTGCCTTTGTTGCTATAAATTTTATGTAGCTGATATGAATGATCACAGACTGAAGGATACTGAGGGATTTATTTATCTTGACAACCTCCATCCAAAAAGTGTTAAAGTTTCTTCATAAATAAACTCTTGTGCTGCTCAGTTTGCATCTTTATTACACATTAGAGTCCACGCTTGTGGAATGACAATTTCCACAATATCAAAAGAAACAAGTACAAGGAGATCAAGTTCTTTAGAGACACTTTATTACTAGGTATAAGCATTTTGACATGTGTTGGGTCAAATACTGATATATTCATATATATAAATACATATCCATTCATATATTGATGAACACAAAGAGTCAGTTTGTCCTGAAGACATTCTGTCTAATTGTGGAGTCTGTACTCCATAATCAACTCAAGTGCTGTTGCTGCTGGTTTTTCATTGTGGGATTTATGTGGTGTTTTTTTGCCTTTTTGAGATTAAAGTTCCTTCAATCCCTCCCGTTTTTCCTGTCTGTATTTACCTTGCTCTTCACTAAGTCAAAAAGAAAGCTTTCTAGTCTCAAAATCTGATTAGCATCCAGAAAACAGACTGTAGTCTGTCCATGTTTCCTGGGATCCAACAGGATCGATCCAACAGGCATTCACAGAGCACCTGAAAACACCCTTGCTTTTCAATCGGTTTCCTTGTAATGACAGGAATGCAAGAGAACACTTGGCCACAGAAAGTTTGAATGACTACAAAAAAGAGGTAGAATTTGGTGCATTAATACTTACACATTTTCATTCAGTCAGTATTCAATTCAAAGGCAGTTTAACATTAACTGCACACTATAGTTCACTGCCATTGAAATCTCTAGAACAGCAGTAGTTTCTTCAAAATATTCAAACGTTTATGAGAAATGTAATCACCTTCACAAGCATTTAGATTACAAATTAATTTTAGAACCATTGTAAGCAGTGAGAAGATGAGCACCTTGAACTGCAGAGTCTTCATGCTACCTCCTTTGCCCATGTCCCATCACAGTGAATTCTTTTCTGCTTGGTTACTATGAAATTTAATATCTAGTCAAGAAAATAGCTTGTTTTCATCATTCATATTAGTCTTTCATATGGTTGCATTACCCTAGTGGCGGTCATTCATATTAATAATAGCAACACTTCTTAGAAAAAGTAATTAAAGTAATCTTTTCATGAGTTTTCTTCCTGCAGTAATCACTACAGACAGTGAAAAAGTGCAATTTGTCATACTTACCATGGTAACTAAGTACAAAAAAGCCACTGGTGGTAAAGTCACTGTGGAACTTGATCAGAATCTGATTGGAAGTGCTATAGACTGATTCTAATGCAGTGTTACCACTAAATTGTCCAATTTGAGGAGACGTTTGGTCCGGTCCATCCCTAAGAAAAACACATACAAAAAGATTTTTTTGCAAAAAAAAAAAAAAAAAAACACTTCTCAAGATATTAAGATAACGTAGTAAAAATCATTCTAGATTACTCTAAAAGGCATGAGTCCTCTGAAATAAGATAAAACAAACGTTAAGGGCTTAAAGCCTTTTGAAATTCTATATGTGGGGTATAGCAGGTAGTAGCTTAGAAGACCGTCAAAATTTATTAAAAAACAAGATGCTCCTTTCAACCACCTTTTTGAAGTAATAGTCTTATTTTTAAATAGAAATTGTAGCAAGCTCAAAATAATTTGTGATTTTACTAATATTCTTGTCACAAACTCTGCTCAGGTTTACTTATCCATGCTTTTAAATGTGGCTATCAGAAAATAAATAAACCTAATACTGCTCTTTTTCCCTAGTCCTTTGAATTTAGTCATTTCTAGGGAAATTAATAGATGAATATTACTTAATTTTTAAAAGACCATGAATGAATATTGGCTTCACTAAAAATAAAAACAAAATGCTTACAGTTTACAAGATTCCACTTGAAATCTGTATGTGGGCATTTATAAATGCAGATTTTATTTGTAATGATTATTTTAAGGATGCTACTTTTAGAAATTCTCTAATGTAATAATTTTTTAACCTAACTTTTGCCAAACACATAATTAAACATTATAATGCTATCATTTATAATTTATAGTACATATGGACACATAAGAATTCATTTAAGTTTTTTCTTATTACTGTTTTAGCATTTTCCAAATCAATTTGTTGCTGAGAAAGATGTGCCATGCATTTTATATAAATGGTTGTGTCTCTTTGGCTCAGGAAAAAAATCATATAAATGTTGGTAGTTTTAACCAAAACTAAGTATAACCTGCAATTGACTTGTTCACATACATTCTTTGATATTATTTTGTACTATTTATTGTCATTTAGACAATATATATACTGCTGTTAAGATCATTGCTACCTTATGGAAGAATGAAATATTTCAATAGAAAAATTAAATCAAAGTTAGTACTAAACAATAGTGAAACTGTACAGAAGACAAAATCATGATGCAAGGGCATTACATTTTCGTAATCACTTCCTTCTAAATCAGAGTTGATGAACATTAAAAGTTTAAATTTTCTAGTTGTTATCAGCATAAGATATTTTAACTGAAAATAATTTCAAAATAAAATTATGGATATTTTTCATTTTGAAAATTTTTCAGTAATACATTTGTCTAAATGCTCACACATTACCCCCTCCCCTTCTGTTTTATCAGTGAAATAGTATGATTTGAAGGAACATTTGAATTGAGAATAATTTTTTTTTTTTTTTCTATTGGAAATGGCTATCAAAATTTCTGAACAGTTCTGTAAATAAATAATATCCCAGAAATGGCATAAACTATTTAATTATATAGCCATTGTCTATATAATACAGTTTATATAGGTATATAAATCATACATAAGTAACAACATGCATTATATGTACATGAATAGCATAATAGATGCTTTAATTCGAGAACATTCTCCTAAAAATCTTGTTAATCTAAATAGGATACAAAACATCTAAAAACATCAGCAAAGAACACAAAAGGAAATAAAACTGAGGTTTTAACTTTGTTGTGGTATACACGATTACTTTTACTGTAAGAACTAAGTTTGTAACACAACAGGAGTACAACTGAAAGAACATGAAATCACTTGGTAGAAAGGAAGAGTTGAATGGAGGAAGCACTAGAAGCGGACAGTAGTATTCTAGTTTGTGTGGGATGAAACAGAGAAAAGATGTCTGCATGCACACAAAAGTACAATTTAATTCAGGAAAGATTCTGAAAGTCAGCCAAAATTTGATACACAAACATATTCTGATCAAATTTTAGTTAGACTTTAAAGTAAAGACTATCTGGAATGTAGGACAAGACAGTTTGTAGAACACAAGACGTAAAAAACCCAAGACCTAGATAAATATACACAACAGTGTATAGAGAACTGTTTTATGTTTAGAAAGGTAGGAATGAAATCCTGAGTTATATGAATTTACATTAATCCAAATTAGACTTCTCTGCCAAAGAAACATGAAATGAATAACTAATATCCTAAATTGCCTCTTACTGTTTTGCACTACTCAGACTACAAGACTACTCTCTCAATCTGTGGATCTTCAATCTGCAGATTCAATACTCATTGGACTGTTGTTTTAGGCAAGCTTCTAAAAGGTCTTAGCCATTGTTGAAATATCTAGGAGGCACACTGGTACCAGTTTCAAGATTACTGTAGGAGTTGTTACACTTGGTTACAGCCTCCTGCCTTTACCAGCGTTGCAACTAAAAAAAATGGGAGCTTCATTATCTGGAAAGAATGATGATAGACGTGGATTCAGGTATACAGATAATATAATTTTTTTACAGCTATCATTAACTGAACTCTTCTTGTCATAGCCAAATATAAATAGAGTCTCTCATTTTATGTACTCTTAACAGTTTAAAAGAAACCAACTTGTAAGAAATGAAGGAAGCGTTGCTGTAGTTTCTTGTATTTACACTCTACAACATTGTAATACACACAGCTGCAACTGCTTATCATCATTATTTTCTTAAATATTACTTCTCTTGGTTGTTGATAAGCTGTCATAGCATAATTCTGAATGCTTTTCTTCATCAAGAAACTGAGGCACACTATTATTATTTTTGAATTCTTAATTCAAGGACTATGAAACTTCATGTCCAGTGCTATCTAGAGAGAATGGCACATTGGAAAACATGGATTAGAGCAAATCACTCATTTCATCTAGATACATTTCATCAGTGTTTTGAGAGAAATCACAAATATATTCTTTTTAATTCATGCTTTGTTGCATAGTGTCACATGAAGATTAAATAAATGCCAAAAGTGTTTTCTTACCAGACAGTTATGAAATCATATATTGGCTCTGTTTGGAGAACTGTGAAATTGATGTAGATTCCATTCCCAGGTGGTACTCTTACAAGCCAGAAGCAATCTTGAAAGTTAGGATACTCATCAGGGTATCCTGGAGAGTATATGGTGCCATTCATTGCAGTTATATTTCCACCACAGAGGGCTATAAAAAAGACATTTGTTTAAAAAAAAAAAAAAATTAGCTGCTTCTTCCATTCTTCTTAGACCATATAGAAGCCACACTTTTAAGCATATTTGGTACACTACAACTAGACTATGTGAAACCTTTGCTGTGTATGGAAAACGGAGCTTTTTGCAGAGAGTCAGAAGTTTATTTTTAAATTATTGGTCAAATCTAAACCGAAAAAAAAGTAACTGTCATGTCATAAATAGTATCAGAACTAGAACTAAAGTAATATTTAGATATTGGGTTAAATTATTCCCTGCACAACTGAAAACCACTTTGTTACTGCTTTGTGTAAACATCAACTACAAATTAGCAAAGAAACACATTAATTGCTTTCATTTGTCACAGGAAGGTAGCCAACCAAAATTATCAGATGAGAGAAGAGATAGACTGAATTGATGGTGGGTGGGTGGGTGGGTGTGGGAATATCATATGCAACGTTATGAACACCGATTTTACATTTCCTGAGACAAATTCTGGTAGACAAAACAATAGCCCTTTCTATAATTCTTGTGGAAGTGCACTGATTTGAGACACCATACAGTGCAAAACTGACTGTACAGCTTTTGGACTTTCATAACTCTGCAGTTCAGTAAAAATATTAGTCCAAACTATATTATTTTCTCCACAGAGCTTTCAGGTGCATGTTGAATGTGACACCACCCTGTTATTACAGAATAGAAATTATGTCATAGAAGCCTAGTTCTGGAAAAATGAGCAAAGCCTAAACTAGTATAATTTGCTTTATTTTGCATACATTCCTCCCCATTCCATTCCAAATGAGCATGGAATGGCAACCCAGACTCACTAAAATACGCTTAAGAGCCTCTAAGCACAGAACAGGTTGTTGGAAATACAGGTTTGACATATAGGAATTATGCATTATTTGTATTCATGTAAAGTGTGTGTTAGAGTTTATATATATACTTTGATTCTGAACTGTAGGGTAAGGAGACTTTCATAGTCACACCTCATCCATTCAGACTTAACAGCTGGTGTACTGCTTTGCTTAAGCTTTCAGCTTCTAAGTCTCAAGGGTTATTGAGCAATGCAGACAGAACTGATTATGAAGCTGCATCTTAAGGGAGTGAAGACATGGTCTGATGACTGATGGAAAGCTGTCCAGCGGAAAGGGACCTGGGGGTGCTGGTGGATAGCCGGCTGGATATGTCCCAGCAGTGCGCCCAGGTGGCCAAGGCGGCCAACAGCATTCTCACTTGCATCAGGAACAGAGTGGCCAGTAGGAGCAGGGAAGTGATTGTGCCCCTGTACTAGGCAGTGGTGAGGCCGCACCTCGAGTACTGTGTGCAGTTTTGGGCCCCTCACTACAAGAAGGACGTTGAGTTGCTGGAACATGCCCAGAAAAGGGCAATGAAGCTGGTGAGGGGTCTGGAGCACAAGTCTTACGAGCAGCAATGGAGGGAACTGGGATTGCTTAGTCTGGAGAAGAGGAGGCTGAAGGGAGACCTCATTGCTCTCTAGAACTACCTGAAAATGTGTTGTAGGGAGGTGGGTGTTGGTCTCTTCTCCCAAAGAACTAGTGATAGGACAAGAGGAAATGGCCTCAAGTTGTGGCAGGGGAGGTTTAGGTTGGATATTAGGAAACACTTATTTACTGAAGGAGTGATCAGGCACTGGAAGAGCCTGCTCAGGGAAGTGGTGGTGTCACCATCCCTGGAGAAGTTCAAAGTACATGTAGACATGGCACTTAGGGACCTGGTTTAGTAGGCATGCTGGTGTTAGGTTGATGGTTGGACTTAATGATCTTGGAGGTCTCTTCCAATCTTAAGATTCTATGATTCTATGACTGTCAGGCAATGAGATATCTTGGAAAAGGAGAAGGAATAGATTCCAAAAGGATGAAAGTGAGGGAGATGAGTTACAAAAGAGTGTTAGATGGTGCTGAGCAGAGGTTAGAGGGATTTTAGGTGCATGAGGATGCAAGGAGACAAGAACAAAACTGTTTAAATAGGAAGCAGATTTAGTGATATTTGATTCAGATTGTCTGCTTCAAGAAGTCTAAGGCAAACCTAAGCATATGCTGCTTACAATAAAGAAGGTAAAGAAAATACAAATTTAAAACATATTGTACATTTCTGGCCGTAGATATATACAAAAAAAAAGCCCACTTCATTTTAATGCTTTGAACACAAGACTTTTATCTCCAATCAAACCAAGTACAACTCAAAGACACCTAATTACCTTCTTCCTTCAACAATAAAGAAAAAAAAAAAGCTTCAAAAACATCATTAGCATAGAAAAATGTCAAAATCTCTTTACTAAAAATACCACAATAAATATTTGCAAAGCCTTATGTAACTTAAGAAATTTCTCTGGGAGCTGAGTAATGTTGGTAGTGTGTAAGCATGCAGCACAGCACATGTAAGCTCTCCATTATCAATTAGATTAGATTGATTAGATTTATTTTTTTATCTGCACCTTACCCTACCACATTAAGTAGAAAAAAAGAGCTTCCAGCAACTGAACGGGAACTTCATCAAAAATGATCCTGAGAATACCAACATACTTTGGGCATCTTAGAATTTACTAATTAAATTCTTTATTCCAGTAAGGTAATTCAAAGAAACAGAATCACTCCATTCAGTAAATTACCTGTCTTGATTTTGAGGCTCAGAAAATACAGCTAGAACTAAGTAACAGGGAAAAGCTAAGCTGTTTAGGAGTTAAGACATGAACCATTACTATTTCCTCAGGATCCAGAAGATGGGGGTTGAAATTAAGAATCAACTTCTTCCCCTTTTCAAAATACAGACAGTATAGGTGTCAGCTTTATATGATAACCCTTCTCCTTCTGAATTCAGTATCAGATACATAATAATTTAGCTAGCATATCACCCAGAAATGCCTGTAGCTCACTGACTGCAAAAGGACTTTTCAGAAGTCTAACTTTTGCTCCTAATTTAAGCACCTAAATTTAGATAGATGATTCAAAATAAAATGCAAAAATTCATAAAAAAAAAAAAAGCTGCTTATTCTTTTCTTGTTTCTTTTTTTTTTTTTTTTTTTTTTTTCTTAGGCATTCCTCTTCAACTTGTTTGGTACTAGAAATTCCATTCTCATTGCTGAATGAGCTTTTACCATTCAATAAAGTGGGAAGTTAGGCCTTTAACTCAAGTCCTGAATACCCCTCCTGAAACCGTGAAGGCTCTTCATGGCATATGGAGGTGAGCATTCAACACCTTGTAGAGATCTCATCTTTTCCAGACACCTGGAAATATCTTTTTAGGCATATAGAGAATCAATAACTTAATTGTGAAATGTGTTTGGATCCTGCGGTCCGAACAGTGTAGGATTTGGGGATGACAGAATTGAATATGAAGTCTTTTCACTGTGCCTATGTTTTTCAGGAACCTAACACAGAATCATACAATCACAGATTGGTTTGGGTTGAAAGGGACCTTAAAGATCACCTAGTTGCAACCCCCCTGCCATGGGCAGGGACACCTTCCACTAGGCAAGGTTTCTCCAAGCCCCATCCAACTTGGCCTTGAACAGTTCCAGGGATGAGGCATCCACAACTTCTCCGGGAATCCTGCTCCAGTGCCTCTCCATCCTCATCGTAAAGAATTTCTTCCTTATATCAAATTTAAATCCATATTCTTTCAGTTTAAAAATATTACCCCTTGTTCTATCACTATATGCCCTTGTCAAAAGTCCCTTGCCAGCTTTCTTGTAGTCTCCCTTTATGTACTGGAAGACTGATATAAGGTCCCCTAGAGCCTTATATCTGAACAGCCCCAACTCTCTCAGCCTGTCCTCATAGGAGAGGTGCTCCAGCCCTCTGATCATCTCCATGGCCCTCCTCTGGACCCTTGCCAACTGACCCATGTCCTTCTTATGCTGGGGGCTCCAGAACTGGACACAGTACTCCAGGTGGGGTCTCACCAGGGCAGAGTAGAAGGGCAGAATCACCTCCCTTGACCTCCTGGCCACGCTCCTCTTGATGCAGCCCAGGATGTGGTTGGCTTTCTAGGCTGCAAGCGCATATTGCTGGCTCATGTCAAGCTTCTCGTCAACCAATACACCCAAGTCCTTTGTCACAGATCTGTTGTCAATCCATTCTCCACCCAGCCTGTATATTATGTTTGGGATTGCCCTGACCCACATGCAGGACCTCACACTTGGCCTGGTTGAACTTCATGAGGTTTCACAGGCCCACCACTCTAGTCTCTCAGGGTCCCTCTGGATGGCATCCCTTCCCTCCAGTGTTTCGGCTGCACCACACAGCTTGGTGTCATCAGAGAATTTGCTAAGAGTGCACTCAATTCCACTGTCCAACAAAGATATTGCCAACAAAGATGTTAAACAGGGCCAGTCCCAATATTGACCCCTGACGAACATCACTTGTCACTGGTCTCCATTTGGACATCGAGTCATTGACCATAACTCTTTGAATGTGGCCATTCAGCCAATTCCTTATCCACCAAATGATCTGTCCATCAAATTCATATCTCTCCAATTTTGAGACAAGGAACCTCGTGCAGGACAGCATCAATGCTTTGCACAAGTCCAGGTAGATGACATCAGTTGTTTGTCCCTTATCTGTCAATGCTGTAACTCCATCATAGAAGGTCACCAAATTGGTCAGGCATGATTTGCCCTTAGTGAAGCCATGTTGGCCATCTCCAATTACCTCCTTATTTTCCATGTGCCTTAGTATGGTTTCCAGGAGAATCTGCTCCATGACCTTGCCAGGCACAGAGGTGAGACTGACTGTTCTGTAGTTCCCTGGGTCTTCCTTTTTTCCCTTTTAAAAATGGGGGTTATGTTACCCCTTTTCCAGTCATAGACAATCCCACCAGATTACCATGACTTCTCAAATATGATGGCCAGTGGCTCAGTAACTTCATCTGCCAGTTCCCTCAGGACCCTTGGCTGCATCTCATCAGATCACATGGACTTCTGAACCTTCAGTTTCCTTAGATGGTCTTGAACCTGATCTTCTCCTACACTGGGTGGTTCTTCGTTCTCCCAGTCCCAGCCTTTGTCTTCTATGACTTAGGCGGTGTGGCCAGAGCACTTGCTAGTGAAGACTGAAGCAAAAAAGTCACTGAGTACCTCAGCTTTCTCCATGTCTTGGGTAACTAAGTCTCCCATTTCCTTCTGGAGAGGGCCCATATTTTCCTTAGTCTTTCTTTTATCAACAATGTACCTAAGGAAGCTTTTCTTGTTGCTCTTCACATCCCTGACCAGATTTAAATCTCTCAGGGCTTTAGCTTTCCTAACCTGATCCGTGGCTGCTCACACAATTTATCTGTATTCCTCCCAGACTACCTATCCTCACTTCCACCCTCTATAAGTTGCCTTTTTGGTTTTTAGTTGGTCCAGGAGCTCCTTGTTCATCCATGGAGGCCTCCTGGTGTTTTTGCCTGACTTGCTCTTCATTGGGATGCTTCGCTCCTGAGCTTGGAGGAGGTGTTCCTTGAATATTAACCAACTTTCCTGGGCCCCTCTTCACTCTGGGGCTTTATCACGTTGTATTTTGCCGAGTAAATCCCTGAGGAAGCCAAAGTCTGCTCTCCTGAAGCCCAGGGTAGCGAATCTGCATGCTGCATACCTTCCTCACTGCCCTAAGGATTTTGAACTCCACCATCTCACTGTCACTGCAGTCAAGGCTGCCCTTGAGCTCCACATTCCCCACCAGCCCCTCCCTGTTGGTGAGAACAAGGTCCAGCATGGTACCCCTCCTCGTTGGCTCCTCTATCACTTGCAGAAGGAAGCCATCTTCCATGCATTCCAGGACCCTCCTGGATTGCTTATGCCCTGCTGTGTTGTCCCTACAACAGATATTGAGGTGGTTAAAGTCCCTCATAAGGACTAGAGCTTGTGACCGTGAGGCTACTGCCTGTCTACAGAGGGCCTTATCCACTTGATGTTCCTGGTCAGATGGCCTGTAGCAGACTCCCACTATAATGTCATCTGTCCCTGCCCTCCCTCTGATTCTGACCCATAAGTTCCCTGTCAGCTCCTCATCCATCTTCAGGCAGAGCTCCATGCACTTCTGCTGGTCATTGACATATAGAGCGACATTCCCTCCTCGTCTGCCCTGTCTCTCCTTCCTAAGAAGCCTGTATCCTTCTATTCCAATAGGAGCCACCCCACCACATCTCTGTGATGCCAATAAGATCGCAGCCCTGCTGGCATGAATACATTTCTGTCTCCTCTTGCTTATTCCCCATACTATGTGCATTTGCATAGAGGCAGTTGAGTTGGGCCCTCGATAAAGCTGACTTACTGACTGAAGTGGCTGGAATGCCTTTGTGATGCTCTCAGGTGCCCTCCTGCTGACCTCTGATCCATCTCCAGGCTCTAGGCATCTTTTGTTGGCAATGGCATCAAACTGGCAGGACTGGGATGGATGGAGATTCCTCTCCCATGGCAACATTAGTTTAAAGCCCTCTTCACAAACTTGGCAAGCCTATGACTGAAGACGCTCCTCCCCTTCTCTGTGAGGTGGACCCCATCAGCCCCTAGTAGACCAAGTTTCTCAAAACAAGTTCCATGGTCTACATAGCCAAATTCCTGGCTGTGGCACCATTCCTGTAACCATTTATTGATTCAGCAGTTTTGATTGGTCCTTTAAAACCCCTTTCCTTTGAGTGGGAAGATTGATGAAAAAACTACCTGTGCTCCAAAGTCCCTTACTGCCACTTCCAGGGCTCTGTAATCCTTCTTGATACTCATCAGACTGGTCCTGGCTCTATCACTCATGCCCACGTGAAACAACAGCTGCTGATAATAATCAGTGGACTGTAGGAGGTTTGGTAGTCTCCTCAATATGAGCCCCTGGTAAGCAGCACACATCTCTAGAAAGTGTGTTACATTGGCAAATGGGTGCCTCCATATACCTCTCAGAAGGGAGTCACCTACTACTATCACCCATTGTCTCTTCTTATTTGCATTGGTTGTTACACAGGGAGCAGATCAGGCTGCCTTACTCAGCTCCAGCATCTCTCCTGATGTTACAAGTCTCACCTCCTCAGTCTGCAGAGCAGTGAAATCGTTCTGCAAAGGCACCTCAGGCTTCAGGGGAATTCTCTTCCTCCTGCTAGCCCTTGCCATTGCAAGCTTCCATTCTTTTTCATTACCAGCCTCTCTCCCTTCTGTTTGCCAATAGGGGAGTTTTTGGCTGTTTGGTCATGGGCTGTGGGTCCACTGCAGACTGTGCTTGGAACCGACTATCTAACTCCTTCTTAGCCACCTTGATGTTACACAGCATTCTCACCTCCTCCTGCAGCTCAGTCACCTGCTGCAGGAGGTCTTCCATCTGGGTACACCTTTTGCAGGCAGGACTGCCACCTGCCTCTGCCTCAGAAAGATCCAGGCAACCCCTGGAGTCTGAGGTCTGCACTGCAGCCTCTCCCTTCCGCAGCTCCGTCTGCATGGAGGCATCAACCACCACTAAGGTAGATGGTGCAGACCTCCCAGATGGAGCTGCAGCCTTTGTTCTCAGGTGAGTGCCCACCATTCTGCCTTGAGGGTCAGGTAGGATGAGAGCCCTTGACTTGTTCAGATGGTCACAGAATGGTGCTCGGTTGAAGGATTATGTATACTTCAAATCTCCCACTCGGCCAGTGGAATGCCTCTCCTTCAGAGATGCTGTCTGAATGTTGCCACAATTGTGACGAAGAAGGTAATTATTTCATATAGAAGAAAATTCAATATTCAGTTGCACAAGTAGATTTTGTTGTGCACAGATATTTCTCAAAGAGATTTCTGTGTTACCAAGTCATCCATCCTTGTCTGTTTCAGAGCCTAATGACATTAGATGAGTGACCTTCTTTGGCCTGCTGCTTATGTATAGATTCCTTTCAGCATAGCTAAGATAAGATAAACACCTCTGCAGAATCAGAATATATATATTCATTCTATCTCCTTAAAATTTCAGCTATGTGCAGGCCACAGTTCCTTGAATCTGCTTACCTGCTGCAAGCATATCAGTGTAAGAAAATGTAAAATGTTAAAAAAAAAAAAAAAAAACTTAAAAAAATTCCCGTTCAGAAAAAATATATAGAGAAAGGACTTCACACAGCATTGACTGGAGGATAATTGCACTTTACGCCACCTTTGACATTTCTTTCTAACTGTTAAGATAGAACATATGTGTCCAGAGCTGGGAATTTCAATTCTTGAATCCCTTTTTTGTGATTCTCTTCACAGAGCTTTTACTCTGTAGCACCACCTAGATTTAAAAGTAGCAGAGGTCTCACACTCCAGACCTTAAGCCTAACCTTCCAAAAATAAACTTCTTATCTCAGATAAGTTTCCAGAGATTTAATATTTCCATGAAAGATTTCAGCTTCTTCACAAAAATTTTCACATGCAAAATTGAATACTTTCTCTGCAAAGACCACAATATAAAAATACAGTGCTCTATAAATTGAAAAGCTGAAATTGTTTCAGTTTACAGTCCTCAGGAATACTTACAAATAATGAAGGGTTCACAGGTCACCCAGAACATACCTTCACATCTGGGGAGAGGATGATTCCAGTTACGGCTGATGCCATGAAGACAAGTCAGAGCTGAATTTCCAATTAATGAGTAGCCAGGAAAACACTCAAATGAAATGGTTTGGCCCACAGTAAAGTCATTCCCAATAACAAAACCATTACGAAACGGTCGAGGATCAGGACAGCTTTGTAGCTGATATGCTAAAATAAATAAATAATAACAATGATGAAAAAAAGAAGTGAAATACAAATTCTTGTTACTTCAAAAATAAAAGCTTTTCATTAGAATAAATTTTAAAAATCATGGACGTCCTATATGTCTTAAGCTCCGTCACAGAGTGTTCTGGATTTATTTAGTGAGGGGGGGCTATGGTGGTAGCTTCTGATAGAAGCTGCTAGAAGTTGCTCCCCTTTGTTCAGTGGAGTCTGACAGCCACAGGGCAGACCTGCTGCTGGCCAAGGTCGAGCCAATTGGTAGCAGAATGTTCCGTGATAACTCCTCTGCGATAACGTATTTAAGAAGGGGAGAAAAGAAAAAACGAAAGGAGAGAAGATGAGCGGGGGCAGAAAGGGAGAGGTGTGAAGCTTGTGAGCCTTGCAGGCCTCACCCTCTGCTGGGTGGACATGTGGGCTCAACACGACCCAGCCCAGCTGCAAGAAGTGGAGAGATGAGATGTGAAAAGATTCTGAGAGGTGTCTGCCTGCCTGTTGTGAAGAACTTTTCTTGTGAGAGGAACGGCTGCAGACACCAAGGTCAGTGAAGAAGGAGGGGAAGGAGTAATGCAGCTCCTGGCCAAGATTCCCCTGCAGCCTGTGGTGATGACCATGGTGGAGCAGGTTGTCCCCCTGCAGCCCATGGAGGTCCATGGAGGAGCAGAGATCCACCTGCAGCCCATGAAGGACCCCATACCAGGGCAGGCGGATGCCTGAAGGTGGCTGTGGCCTGTGGAGGGTCCACTGGAGTAGCCATTGTGGAGAGACTGCACCCCGTGGAAGAGATGACCCATGCCAGAGCAGTTTAATGAAGGACTGTGGCATATGGGTGGAACCCCACACTGGAGCAGGGGAAGAATGTGAGGAGTTCTTCCCCCGATGAAGAAGCAGCGGCATAAAACAACGCATGATGAACCGACCACTACCCCCATTCCCTCTTCCCCCCCGTGCCGCTCGGGGGGGCGGAAGGTAGTAGAGATAATGTTAAGCTTGGGAAGAGGGAGGGGTGGGGGGAGGTTATCTTGTTCTCTGTCTCATTATCCTGTTTTGTTTTTAGTAATAAACGGTTTTCCCCAGGTTGAGTCTGTTTTGCCCGTTACGGTAACTTTAAGGATTCCTCCCTGTCCTTATATCGAACCTCAAGCCTTTTTTCTTGTATTATCTCTCCCTGTTCTCTCGGAGGGTGGGAGAAGTGAGAGAGAGATTGAGTAGTCTGGTCCCGATCGGGGCTGAACTATGATACAGCAACAATCAAAATCATTGGTCCTACACAAGGAGAAGTACAGTGAAACATTCCAAGAGCAATTCTGGAAATATGCATAAAAATTAATTTCCAATTCCAAATCTCATAAGGAAAACATAACACTGCAATCAAAGTTTAAATGTTCTTATGTTCTTTACACTTTGATAATATGTGTGTGAGCGCATGCACGCACGTGTGTGTCTAAACAAAGACCCAACACCCTACCCTATAGGTTTTTGGAACAGAGTCCATAAAGGCAAAAATGAGACTAGCCTCTTAATTTTATCTTTTAATTTTAGTAAGTACAGGAGCAGCGCACTAGAGAAGAAGACAGTAGATAGGAATTTAGACTTTGTGTTTTGTCCGCTTAGATCTTCAAAAACATAGGCAACTGATTGGCTCTTTAAGCCTACAATTTTTTTCCAAGTGTACCTGTAAGTACACCCTAATCAAAACGGATCCAAGCTGATGACAATGAAAATTAAAAAGGCTTCAGAAGCGTATCTAAACTAGAAAAGTCTAACAAGGAGGCTAACAGCCAATGCACCTCTCAAAAAAGTACATATAAATGACAAAGGGCAGAATTGCAATAAATAGGAAAAGTAAATGAAATAGCCTACACTGCTTGTGGAGTAATGCATAGTGTTAAGAAACAGAACAAGGGCCAAACTAAGAAGCTCTTACACACTAATATAGGAGCCTAAAACACAGGAAGTGAGATCTAAAATGCTTGAATCAACCCAGAACCCTGAAGTGAAAGGCATGGCATAGAGCAGCAGGATGTAGTGTTGCCAGAGGACCATCTTTTCAAGACTGAGAGGGCAGAGACTTCGAGGTGGGAGAGGTGGGAGAGCAGCACTGTTGTTTAGAAATTATATTAAGTGTCATAGAAGAAAAATATTACCAGAAAAAAAAATTATAGAATACTCATAGGTGGAAATTAAAACTCTAGAAATAAGTGTACAAATGTCTAAACAGCAAAATGTTAGTGAACAGGAAATGTTAAGTAAAATTAGAGAAGCTGCAAAAATACGACAGGTAGTAGTAATGGAGTAACCAAATATCCACCTCACTAGGATTACTTGAAGAGATAAAACTATGAATCCAGGAAATAATTATTCCCTAGAACAAGCAATTTGGGAGCCCACAAGAAAATACATTATTTTAGGTTCAAACTAGATTGATACTCAAGCCTTAGTTCAAGAAGTATGCATGGGAGAGCTGCCCCATAATAGCAGTCATAATGCGGTTTGATTGTACTGGGAGGGAACAAGTCAAATAAACTCAGCACAAGGATATTCAATTTTCTGGAAAGGAAATTATACAAAAATGAGGTAATGTAGATTGGAGTATACTGATTGACTCTATTTAAATGACCAGGTAAAACATGTTCTGCAATTTAGTACAAAAAAACTCACTAAAGTGGTTCAGAAAAATGCCTATGTGACTTAAAAAAGTTAAAGAAGCTACAATAGGGAAAAAGTTGGCATTTAAATAATGAAAGTCTGCCTTCCCAGAAAGTCATAAAACATAGCAGGTCAAATTCAAATAGAAAATAAAGAGAGCAAAAATAATTTGAAAAACTTCTTGCAGAAGATGTCTCAGCTGATCATGAAAAAATTATTTGACAACATCAGAAGCAAGAAATCAGCTAGGGAACTGGGAGGACAATTCATGACAAATGAGAAAGAAAAAAAAGAAGACTTTTATGGATTAGGACTGTATAGAGAGAAAAACTCAAGAAATTCTTTATATCAGTCTTCACTGCTGAAGATGGTGTAGAGATGTCCAAACAAGATATGGTGCTTGTATTACACAGGCCTAAAGCACTAGATCAATTTGAAGTAAATACAAAAGTACTAAACTTAATAGGAAAGGAAAGGACTAGAAGCAGATGGGTTTTACCCAGAAGAGCTGCTGAACCAAGTTATTTATCATATAATTTCAAGAACTGATGTAGAGCAGTGGTGATTTCACAATGTAAATCATATCTATCTTCAGAGGGGATCCTTGAAGTTACACATCAGTGACTTCTATACCTGGTAATACGATACAGTCTATAAAAATGAATAATATTACTGAGCACATAGCTAAACATGGTTTCTTGGGAAAGAGTTTGTGTGTGATATGACTGAAGTTCACAAAAATTATGAAGACAGTGGAAAGGCTGAATGTGAAAATGCCATCAGATCCCACAGTAATAGAATTAAGAGTCTGACAAGAACTGTGCATGCTGGGTGAGTAAAAAAGAAACTAGTTAGGCTTCTGTGCTGCTGTGTAACATTTGGCTTTGCCATTTGGAAATACCATACTGAGCTTTTTTTTCTGATCCAGTAGGGGTTTTCTGGTTTTACATTGTTATGTTTAAGGAGGAGAATAAATAAATCAGTCTATAATCTTAGTTGGTTTTCTCAGAAGAATTAAAAGTCTCAATAATGAACCATCAATATCAAAGATTTTATGGCAAACAAGTCAGATTTGAAAATAAGCTTCTCTCACACACATCTTGGTGATCTTTTCCAAGATTTGAAACATTTAATTCTTATTTCAGAACCGAGACCAAATACACTATGCAAAAACTGCAAAATTAGAAGATCACATTGAATACATTTGAAAGAAACACTTCTCTCTCATGTGGTTAAAAACACAGCCAGGAACCTTTTTTTTTTTTTTTTTAAATTCTTTGACAATTAACAGCATCTCCAAAATGATTACTGTTATTAATAGCAGTAATATTATACGCTCTTAAGTCTTTTACCACCCTCTTAGCAGTAGAATTTAAAGTTCCCTTACTCCTACAAATTGTATCATATTCCAAATAAGAAGTGAACAAAATCTTACCAGGCAATTTAAGTCATAAACTGATTTTTTTCTTTACAAGCCAACACTTTTTACAGTGGGTCACTTCCAGAACAGCATTAAATTTGGACTTGTTACTACTGAAAGAGTAATAGTAGACTTCTATAAAGTAAAAACTCTTTAAATAATTCTTTGACATTATGAAATGACATAATGAAAACAAGTATAGCTTAAAATATACACTTGACCTTTTTTTTTTTGTGAACAGTGGTGATCTAGTCCCTTTTAAATGAGTCTGCAATTATACAAATAGAATTATGATCTTGCAGTCTTCACCAGCTCAGCATGACCTATTTGGGTACAACAGAACAAGAACTTTCTGGCAATATAGCCAACTAGAAATAAAATGGACTTACAGATTTCTGAGTTGGCATTGTTCTGTACTAGCCTACATGGATTCAGTACTCTAAAACCATATTTAAATTTTCCCCTTCTAGAACCCATGACAGAAAACTGAGATTCCCATATGCTTACAAAGATCGAGCAATAGAGACATTTACTTTATAAAGCCATGCAATGTAAATTAATATGCCAAACGAATTCCGATATGGGAAATTACCTGTTCGCCTACATTTGAATTGCTTTATAAAGCGAATATGCAATTATTTTTCCTTTTTCATCTTAATTTTCTGCATTCTTCTGTTTGATTTCGACACATAACACTGGTTTCAAACACACAAAATCTTTTATTTGATGTTTATCTTTTAGGAATGCCAAAAAATCAATAACCTTCAACAGCCACCTTGTTTTCACCTAAGACTGTTAAAATCTCACCTTGATACACAATATGAAATCCTTGTTTGTTCTGTGAGTAATCGCTGTGAAAGTATAAGCTGGTTTCATGAGTTGTGCTAAACAGAGAGGCTGGTAGCTGAGGGCCGCTTAGTCTCCCAATAACAGTGCTAGTTTCTGTAGATCCACTTCTGATTTCTAAGTAATCATGTATGGTCTCCGTCGAGAAATTCACAAATTGCAAATGGACACCTAGAAAACATCATTAGTAAATAAAAGCCACCAGTATCAACACCAGGAGAGAAAATAAAGTTTGCACATTTTACACTGATAATATCACAAAAAAAAAATGTAACCAGTGGAAATGCATATGTTACACTCCCAGATGCAGTCCACGGAATTCAGTTTGAAGCATTCTGTCTTTCATGCATTACTAATTCTGAGAGGCTGGCAAGCTAAGAAATGCTAACACTGAAATACTACGACGATCCAAGGTATTGAACTGTAGGTTATTTATATGCCATTTTTTGGCAAAGTTTGTTGTTTGCGCATTTAGGGCAAATTTCCATTCTGAACACTTGATACATTCAATTTAGTTAAATCTTTTCTGTTTTCAACTGCATAAAATAGTCTCCAGTTCTACTACAAGAAAAAATGCTGCGTGTGTCACACTTGGAAAAAAAACAGTGACAGAATTCCACCCTAGAGACAGCTTCATTTCAGTTGTACATAAACTGATCTGTCTCAGCTTATACATATATATATAAAATAACGAGGCAGAGTAAAAATTATACATATAATATGGACTATATGTATTGTAAAGGTATGTGGAAGGAGAGTGTCTGCTCCTTTAAGGGTATCTGGTCATGGACATTTTTCGATGAAACAAGGAAAAATAAGAAAAGGAGGAAGCCATAAACAAGAACATACAGGGACACAAACCTGAGGGATGCAGTAATGAGAACCACATCTGGTCAATCACATTAATTGATGAGGTCGAGTGACAGTGTGAGAATGTTTATTCTAGTGAGGATATCTGATCTGGGACTTTATCTATTAGGAAACCAGAAAAGGGGGAAACTAGAAACCAAAATATACAAAGACACAGACCAGACAAAGCAAACATGGAACCAATGACAAGAAACAAACCTTGCCATTCACACTAAATGACGGGCTGTCAAGAAACTACAGGCACAATTTCCAGGAAGATCAACCTGGACTTTGCAGCTGATAAGAATGTAAACCAGGGGGATCCCATACTGGGAGGGGTGCAGGAATTGATAGACCTATACAAACCCCTGAGGGGATGAACAGGGGCAAGTGGACCAGGGAGGAATAAAGATAAGGGTAGGTGGAAAAGGGCATAAAAGGGGCTATTTGCATGTAGAATGGGGTAGGTCAGCATGTTTCTCTGTCTGAACCCTGCACCCGATCACCAGTCTGTCCTATCATCTCATATCTTCTTATTAAAGATTTTCTTAGTTATCTCTCTGTGTAATCTCATTTTCTATCCTGTTTATATGTGTGCTGCAAAGACTAAGTGCTAACTACTGGTGAGGCCCATATCTGTGAGTGGAATTTGGTGCCAGCTGCTGGAGTCAGATTGGGGGTGTGTGTGCCTCTGGCCTGTGGTGCTAGCTGCTGGAGTGAGTGTGAAGGTCTCAGTGCCAGTTACCAGTGAGACCTCGAGAGGGGGGGGGGGGGGGGGGGGGGAGCGGGGATTAAAATTGGTGTCTCCTACTGGAGTTAGACCAGGGGTGTGGTCACCCTGCAGCCTGTGGTGTCAGCTACTGGACCAAGTGAAAGGCCATAATTCTCTGGATCTGCAGAGGGTCCTACAGGGGCTCTGAGCAAACTGATCTAGTTGAAGATGCCCCTGCTCCTTGCAGGGGGGTTGGACTAGAGGATCTTTAAAAGTCCCTTTCAACCCAAACTAATCTATAATTCTATGACTTTATAGACTTTGTGCCCAGAATACCCGCTAATGGGGGGACCAGTGTGAGTGGACTGGGTGCCAGACACTGCAGTCAGAGCAGGGGTGTGGGTGCCTCTGGCCCAAAGTGAGTGCACAGGACTTTAACTTCCACCCACTGAGGAGGGAAAAATGTATGTTCTCAAAACAAACTACTGGGGAGACCAGTGTGAGTGAGGTGAGTAAGGAGCTCAGCGATGGTAGCTGAAGCAGAACCATGGGGCACAGCCCGTGTGCCTGGTGCTGGCTGCTGGAAGAGCAAGTGTCTATATCTTCCCCAGTCTCAGTGTGTGTGGGGTGCTCATGGATCATCTGCTAACAAAATTCAAACCGTACTAGCTGGTGCATAGAAGACCTTGGATCCAGGCCAGATATCAGGCAGGCAGAAAGTCCATGCTCATACACCCAGGGCGACTTGAAAATGTGGAGTGTATGAGGAACGAGTGTGTGAACACTGTGTGTTCACATCAAGCATCAAGAAAGCATCAAGCTGGACCAGCCAGCAAGTAGGGGAACCGTGAAGTAGATAAGGAGGCCCAAGATCCAGACAGGGGTACCAGGTGGACTCTCAAGGGATCCATAAATATGTGTGTACTTGCGAACCTAGAAAGCATTGTGTGTTTGCCTGCACTAGTGATGTTCTGTCTCTGCCAGCCCAAGAAGAGGAGGGGACTTGGCTGCCTGTGCTTGTGTTTTATGAGTCCTGTATGCAGGTGCTGTTGAAGGCAGCACCTTCTCTGTTGCAGTCGATGTGACCAGCCATGTCACTGTCCTCTGTGTGTGTCTGTCTGTGCTCAGCTTTGTTACTGTTTGAATCTGCAAATGGGAAAGTGGTAGCCATATCTTTCAGCCTGGGCAGAGACCTTGCATGCCTGGGCATCAGGCTGGACTCCAGTTGCTGGGCAGGAGGGTCCTGGCCTGGAGTGACTGGAGGAGTTAGCCACCCTTCTTACATCATTTAATATATACATTATTTTTGAGTCACAAAAAATATAAATTGTATTATCTAACCATCATTCATCAGTACCCCTCCCACTAAACATAACAGTTCAGTTATATAATTCTTATATACACACTGTGCCATATGATGATCTTGCCAACAGAAATGTCTGATTATGATTCAGTAAGGAACAGGAAGGTAGCTTACTATCCATTAGCATTACCTTTCCTAACTAGGTCATATATTACAAAGATTACTTCTCAGCAGCTGAGTAGTTATAGAGCTCTTTAAACATTTTCCTGTTTATACCTGTATCTATTTAAGTTAAAACAAAGTAGCATGTATATTTGGTTTGGAGTTAATGCAACTATAATGATAATGAAGTACTTTCATTAAGAAGATGGAGTCCCACTGGTGTTTCTGGCAAAGACAACCAACATGATTTCATATACAATTCAAAGGAAAAGATATATTGTCAGATTAATTATTGAAAAGTCATGAATTATTTTGTAACTCCTAAACTGTAATAGCTAAACAGTGTTTGTCACTGTCTTTTAGATTTTTCTCCCCAGACACCATGTAAAGTTTATGAATGGTTTTCTGAAGCACGTAACATTTTATGTGCTACAGGGAAAAAAAAAAGGTTGGTGCATAATTAAATTACTGTTACCTTTTCTGTCTCTCTTTATCTGAAGATAGTCTATATGTGATAAGAAAGCTTCTACTTCTGTCATTCTTTCACTTTGCCAGCCTTCCAAACATTTCTTACACAGACAATCCAGTTTTATCCAAACTTTGCTCTTTCTCTACCCATGATATTTGTAGGCTTGGCCTTTTATTTGATCCTGTGAACCCAACACTTGTCCAAAGTTTTAGCTGTCATTAATATCTCCCAGCTCAAACTGTCATTTTTTTCTTTCAAAAAGAAAAAAACATAAAGCTTTGATAACTTCTTTAAATGAATTATAATTCCCTTTTCTTTTTTCATGATAAACATTCGCAACATTTTAAAATCAATGTTCTGTGTTTTGAACCCATAAAAACCACAACAAATGTAATCCGTGAAAGCACACATACCAAAGCCAATAGGCAGCTTTATTGTCCATGTGCAATCCAAACTGCTAGGATAGTTGCCAGGAAACCCAGGGCTGAGGATCACTCCGCTAAAGTCTGACATGCCACCACCACATTGTGCTGCAAAAAATAAGCAAAGATATTTTTCGGAACAGTAGAACAAGCTAAAAATTAATCCAGAACATTGAAGATCCTTCCAACATTAATAATATAATAACAATTAGGTTTATATTTCAAAAAATACACAAACATTCCTTTACCACTAAGTATCAGTAACAAAGTAATTTACAAGTAGGTGCTTTAAACATATATATCTATGCTGAATTGCCTAGGTTTTAATTTGGGGGATATATGCACCTGAAAAGAGAATAGATGTTTACTCTGCATTCTGCCTGTGTGATCCATCCTTGTGAACAGGCAAGTGGCACACACCAGATCATAGCAAGGTTGACATATGTCCACATTAATTTGTAAAAGAGCATTTGAATAATATAATAACGTATTTCTAAAGATTCTGTACTCGAAGCTTTCCAAGAGATCTTTTTAAAACTGCATTTGTATCCTGCTGTTCTAAAAATGAGATAAAGTAAACATACTTAGAAAATGTACACACACACATATTTCCAGAAACTGAACTAAATTCATATTTGAACTTAATTTTAATTTTTTTCAGGCATGGCACCAGTGAACAAAGTAACTTACACTTCTGTATTAGATTTGAAGATGTTAATGATGGTAAATACAATTTTGTTCAACAGTTTTAGCCAATTAACAGTTGCTATGTCCTTTGAAACACCATTAAAATTAATTACTTGCAAAAAAAGAAGGAACAAAAAGGAAAATATAAACCCCTAAAATTTCTGCACAGCATCTTTGTCTTCAGAATGTATCACAGAGCTGTGCCATTATCATATCAGACTTCCTAGACATATGTTAATGCATAGAGATGGAAATTGAAGAATAATCCCTGAAAAAATTTCTTACAAATATCTGAATCTTGTTGAATATTTATAAATTCTAAGCTGAGGGATCTCAGTACCTCATAGGATGCTTTTAACACCTCACAGGATTAAGAACAGGATTATGTGAGGCAGCTCAAGAGGATATATATAATCTGTCTTGTAGGCAAGCAATGTATAAAATCTTTAATGAGATCTACAGCATCCTACTTTCCATACATTCAAGATTACAAATACAGATAACTTTCACAGATAACAAAAAGGCATTTCTATTCAGTGAAAGAGCTTTACATCCCTCACAATTTTTCATCATATAAAGAGAATGTGTTTAAATGCACTTCAGATGTTTCATTTGGATTTCTGGCAGGACTCCAGTGTTTCCTCCAATTATTAACAGAGTTATGTATATAGTTTAATTTGAAAAATAATGTACCTTCTTAAAGTGGGAAGACATGCCTTCTGTTGAACTTACTATGGATGAAAATGTAATGCTATTTCTATCTTAGCATTTTCTATAAAAGTCATCACTCTATTGTGAAAATGACCCATAAATAAATTAACTATGTTTGCAAGGGTCTCTGGAGGTCTCATCACTAATAGTGATGAATAGATTTCATTCTTTCTTCTTCTGATTGGACATTTTAGAAAAGCTTTTCCAAAACTAAATGTGAAGTATACTTTGAAAATCTTCAGCTTAATTTGACCATTTTCACTTCTAATTAAGTTCTTCCAGTTCTCCCTGTTCTTTACCCTATACATTTCTCGTATTTTTGAGTTCTCTAGCTCTCTAATTCTGACACATTTAAGAAAGTTCATGTATGCTGAACATACCTAAACATATTGGAATTGGATAATTCCATCTTCTTACTGGTCCAGGCATACAGGTGATATGTGAATGTCCCTAAAATGACACAATATTTTCTAATTCATATAATAAAAAATATACAATATATGGCACATCATTAGCATCTCAACAACAAAAAAAATAATTTAAAACATCATCAAATATATAAAAAACAATAAGGTATAACATTTATATTGTACACTGTGAATTGTATCATACATTCAATATAAGAGAAGACTGTAATCTTAACTACATGACTGCTAGCCCACTAGAGAATTGTGTCTATGCCCTTAATATTACTTCTAACAGCATTACATTATCCAGCTGAATTCTATAATACCAACTTTAGTATAAACCAAGGATCTAGAAACTAAAGGTCTAATTGAAGCAATGTTTACATACTATTGATTTGTATCATTTGTGGAACATCATAAAAAGATATGAACTATACACATTATACAATACTGACTTTACATCTTAAATTTATAATACCTGTTTTAAGTGCAGTCCTTATGCTCACCCCTGAAACAGTTGCCTTAAGTTGCCAAAAGCTGAGATATTTAAGGAATCTCTTTAAAATGTGTGTCCCTTTACAACAGATGACGTATTCTGATTTCAAGGCAATCTGTTACAGAAAAATCCCAAGACCCACCGGAATGACTCTCCGTGTTGTTGATCAGCCTCACTTAATTGTAATCATCTTCCAGAGATAATAAACAAAGATGAAAAAACTTAAGAGAAAACTGTACTTGGGCAGAGAGTCCACCCTAGTCCCGGTTGAGTCCACTGGACAAAGAGGAAACTTCTAGCAGCTTCTTGAATAAGGTGCTACTGTAGCCCCACCCCCACTAAACAAAAAAAACCCCACACTATCTGATTTACTGAGAAGAACATTTTTTTTCCTCTCCCTTTTCTTGTTCCTATTCCCCCTCTTCACTTTCTTTTTGCTTATGTTCATAAAGAACTATTGATAATTGTTCATCAAGTGATTTAAGTTAATTTCTGAACACTGCTGTCCTGGTTCCTTCTAGGATGGAGTTAATTTTCTCCTCAGTAGCTGATGTGTTTTGGATTTCATATGTGAAGAATGTTGACAAACACACTGATGTTGGTAGTTGTTGCTAAAGAGACCAAGGTCACTGTCTGTTCCCAGGTTTCATTAATGTGCAGGTACAGGAAGCTGGGAGGGATATATGCAGAATAGTTGACGCGACCTGTCCAAAGAGTCTATTCCAAGCCATAAACGTCATGCTAAGTACCTAAGTGGGGGGGTTGAGCCAGTCAGCTCCCTCTTTTTTAACTCTCTCACTTTTACAAAACTTTTGGGGATCATTTACAGGGTTTTTTTTGTTCTATGATTGCTGCTTGGGACAGGCTGTATAGGTCATCAGGTCATCAAGCCATGAGAAATTGTGCATAATTCATTTAGTTTTGTTAGTTTGGTTTGGTTTTTTAAAAATTATTATTCTTATTTTTCCTACTAGTATTATTATCATTATAATATATATATTATTTTTTTTTTTTTGCTATCCTAGTAAACTGCCTTTATCTCAACCTACAAATTTTCTTTTCTTTCTGTTTCTCTCCTCCATCCCCTGGGGAGGGGGAAGGTGACTGAGCAGTTTTGTGGCACTTGATTGCTGACTGTAGCTAAATCATAGCTCAGCTATGAATACCAAAGATGCCATCAATAATAGAGCACAATCTACAAACACTAATGCAGAGAAAGCACAGAGACATACACTTCTGATGGAATATTTGAATAGTTGCTAATTTAACATTTGGCAGAAAAGTCTACCAGTCCTGCAAGCTTATCACATGTTCACAACTCCTGAAGATCTCAGTGTCCATTTCATACTGAAAGACTCTAACAGAACCAGTTAAAGAACTAAAAGGCATCATTTGAAATTGGAAACTTGGCTCACCTGAAGAGAATAACCCTGATCACACTGGAAAGATATCACATCTCCAACCATGTATCTGTCTCCAATTTTGATCCCATTGCTTGGTGTTTGTGGTTCAGGACATGAGTCCAAACCTATAGCTGTGAAAAATTGAGAAGTTTAGATAGTCTAAGGAAGATAAAATCTGGTTTTAGATTCACACAGAACAAATGTCATATTATTTTCGATTAACTGTTTTATAAGGAGAAGGAACATGTTTTGGGATTAAAAAATGGACCTACTTCAATATATTATCAACCACTGCATGTTTAAAAACTTACTAATGTAACTGATCATTTAATGTAAGAATCTTATTAAGTAAAAATTACTCTGAAGACTTTTAGAATTTTTATATTATATGAAAGCTAAAAGCTAACACAAATTCTAAGGAATTCATACAGCACTCACATTATTTTTTCTCTATGAGACATGATCAGTGCATCAATAATAGTTTTCACTACCACAACTTTACAATAACTTCGCATTGTAAAAATGTAAAAAAAAAATTTTTGAATGTCTGGCATATTGAAAGTAGATATTAAACTGATAAACTAGTTTGAAATTCCTGTTCTTAAAAAATGTATTGGGCATATGAATTTTTCTATAAAACTATATTAAAAGAAAAAAACAAAACTGTTTGAACTAAAATAATTCCAATCTACAATCTGTTCATACAAGTAAAGCTCAGGACCATGACAATATAAACTTCCTGCTATGAAACATAATTCAATCCTGAACGGGAAAAAAAAATTCTTAATGCCTTTGCAGTCCTTATTTTCTCCACTGAGAACAGTAATGAGAAGTAAAAATGTATTTTTCACTGCAGATATCTGTGAATGGGAATTAGAAATCACTGATACAGATCCACAACATGAGTAGTTGTGCTCATTACTGTTAACTTTGTGATTTTTTTTTTTTTTTTTTTTGTAATTTTATATTTTGGTATCAAGGAACTTACACAATTTAGTACCAAGATGTTCTCTATAATACTTAATAGTAGCTTGCATCATTTTGTGTGGAAAGGAATGTTGTTACTTTGAAAACATTAGTATTTCTTTCAGGGCTCTCCCTCCACAGCTTCACAGAAAAGTATGTAATATTCCCTTGTCTGTGACAATAATACATTTGTACATATTGATCACACACTTACTGATCCTATAATGATCCCATCCTAGCCCTGTACAAAATGATGGTTTTTTCAACCTGTTTCTACATAACAGGTTATTTTTATCTTTCATATTCATATTTTCTCTTCTCAAACTACAAACAAAAAATAACACAAAAGAATCTATTTTGAATATGGTTGATAAGCTTAGATCCACTTTTTTACATTTCAGAGATCTAGACAGTGATCCAGCTTGTGCATAAAGTACAAATGCAAAAGAACACCAGCACTTGTTTTGTACAGATGAGTGCTTAGAATCTATTTTGAGCAGTTAAGGAAAGAGTTAGCAGTTTTAATTTCCAATTACTGAATCTTCAGTTGAAATGCAAAATCTTACTATGTGAATACTCAGGCCATGCAAAGTGAAATGAATTTATTTAAATACCTTTCTCAGAGTAGGTTTCTTAACAGCTCAAACCAGATCACAGGTATTCATCCTGTTGTGCTCTCACTTCAATTAATAAAAAATGCTTGGAAAAAGAAGTCATGTTTGAATGTCTACAATGTTTTTCAACAAACTGAAACATAACACGGTTTGCCGCCTTCCCAGCTGAGGTTAGTTACGAGAATGTGTGTCTTTAGAGTGTCAGGATAGTTACTCAGGTGAAATCATAAATGCATTCATAAACTGCACTCTGTTCATTATTGACTTATTCGTAGTGTATGACTAGTTTCTTGAACCATATTGTACTACTATCTCAGCATAATGTGTTAGATTTTTAAACTTTCAGGAACAATGGTATTAGAAAGAAAAGATATTTTAACATAGGCATTCATTGAAAACATACTTCAGTATCTTCTAAGTTTTAGAGAAGAATTGCATAAAAATAAAAAGAAGATATTTGATGCTATCTCTTCCTTCTCCAAAAGCTCCTATATCTCTAAATACAAATAGTTATCAATTAAATTTTGGATAATACACTTTGAGACTACACAAGTCTTAAGAACTCTTTTCATTTTTTTAAAGTTATTGTAATTTTATGAAAATGTTTTAGCATTTATGATGTTGGAATTATACAGTATACAGTTTAAATACATAGATTTCTAGGGATTATATTTTAGAAAGAAGATTAGTGTGTAATATTTTTTACCAATTTTGAGTAGATATTAAGTATTATAGAAATTATGTATGAGGCAATGTGACAAACTCAACCGATCTCAAAGAATATTACTACTATCTATACAGCATAATCATTACCTAATTAGCAAATATTTAGTTAGCAAAAATGAAGACTAAATTAAGATCTATGGTGGCACAAAACATATAAATATTAAGTATGTGTTTAACAAACCATTCTGTGGTGCTCTTTGTTGACATACTTCAGCTGATGCTATATATTTTCAAATTTAAGGTATCCGTTGGAATTTATAAACTGTATGTTATAACAACAATATAATGATTCAACAAATAAGTAAAAATATGCTAGGAAAAAAAAAAGATTATTTATAAGACCGCTATTCAGTTTTGGAATATGAATACTTAATTCTTTATGTCAAAGCATCATTTACTTGGTCTTAAAACAATTCTTCAACACATAAAGCTCCTTTTGTTTTGTTTTATTTTTATATGGAAAAGTACATTTGAATTTTGTAGCAGTTAAAAAAATGAGCCATAATGAACACTGTGAAAATTCTATTAATAAAAGATGAAAAGTGATATTGGAAATAAAATAGAATTAAACCTGCCTACACAAAACTGTTGTTGAGACGAAAAAGAAATAATTTTGACAACAGAAGTGCACTTCTCTTCAGACTTGAGTCTCCTAGAATAGAATCATAGAATCATTGAATAGTTAGGGTTGGAAATAAATCTTTAAAGTTCATCTAGACCAACTCCCCTGCAAGGAGCAGGGACATCTTCAACTAGATCAGATTCCTCAGAGCCCTCTACAACCTGGCCTTGCATGTTTTCAAGGATGGGGCATCAATCACCTCTCTGGGCAACCTCTTCCAGTGTTCCACCACCATCATTCTAAAGAATTTTTTCCTAATATCTAATCTGAAACCCTCTATTTTATCTAATCTGAAACCCTCGTCCTATTGCAACATGCCCTATTGAAGAGTTTCTCCCTGTCTTATAGGCCCCCTTGAGGTACTGGAAGACTGCTGCAAGGTCTCCCTGGAGCTTCCTCTTCTCGAGGCTGAACAGCCCCAACTCTCTCAGCCTGTCCTCATAGGAGAGGTGCTCCAGCCCTCCGATCATCTCCATGGCCCTCCTCTGGACCCTCTCCAACTGGTCCATGTCCTTCTTATGTTGGGGGCTCCAGAACTGGACACAGTACTCCAGGTGGGGTCTCACCAGGGCAGAGTAGAGGGGCAGAATCACCTCCCTCAACCTGCTGGCCACACTTCTTTTGATGCAGCCCAGGAAGCAGTTGGCTTTCTGGGATGCATGCACACATTGTTGGTTCATGTTGAGCTTCTCATCCACTAGGACATCCAAGTTTTTCTCCTCAGGGCTGCTCTCAATCCATTCTCCGCCCAGCCTGTATTTGCTCCAGCATGAGGTCCCTCCCATAGGCTATAGTCCTCCATGAACTGCTCTGGTGTGGGTCCTTTTTCCAGAGGCTACAGTCCCTCCAGAACTGGCTGCCCCAGCAGGGGCCCTGCATGGGCCACAGCCTCCTTCAGGCATCCACCTGCCCAGACGTGGGGTCCTCCATAGGCTGCAGGTGAACCTCTGCTCCTCCATGGATCTCCATGGGCTTCAAGAGGACAGCCTGCCTCACCATGATCTTCACCATGGGCTGCAGGGGAATCTCTGGAGGAGCAACTTTACTCCTACCTCTCCTTCTTCACTGACCTTGGCATCTGCAGCCACTCCTCCCAAAATAAATTCTTCACAATCGGCTCAATGAGACACCTCTCAGGTTCTCTTCCCATCTCCTCTCTTTACTTCTTGCGGCCATGCTGGGCCGAGTCGGGCCCAGATGACCACCTCATTGGAGGCCAGAGGGTGAGGGCCACAAGGCCTACAAGGCTTGTGCTTCTGCCTCTCTGCCCCCCAGTTCTGCTTCTTCACCTCTTCTTTTTTTTTTCACTTTTACTTTTCCCCTTCTTAAACAAATTATTACAGTTGTAGTTCAGCCCTGATCAGGACCAGATTACACAGTCTTTCTCTCACTCCCCCCACCCTCCGAGAGAATAGGGAGAGATAATATAAGAAAAACGGCTCGAGGTTTGAGATAAGGACAGGGTGAAAATCCTTAAAGTTACTGTTACGGGCAAAACAGACTTGACTTGGGGAAAACTATTCATTTATTACTAAAAAAAAACAGGATAATGAGACAGGGAACAAGATAACCTCCCTCCAACCCTCCCTCTTCCCAGGCTTAACATTATCTCTACTACCTTCCCCCCTCCTTGAGCGGCACGGGACGGGGAAGAGGGAAATGGGGGTTGCGGTCAGTTCATCATGCAATGTTTTATGCCGCTGCTTCATAGTTGGGGGAAGAACTCCTCACACCCCTCCCCTGCTCCAGTGTGGGGTCCCACCCATACACCATAGTCCCTCATTAAACTGCTCTGGCGTGGGTCATTTCTTCCACAGAGTGCAGTCTCTCCAGAACGGCTGCCCCAGCGGGCCCTCCTCGGGCCACAGCCTCCTTCAGGCATCCGCCTGCCCTGGTGTGGGGTCTTCACGGGCTGCAGATGAATCTCTGCTCCTCCATGAACCTCCATGGGCTGCAGGGGGACAACCCGCTCCACCATGGTTGTCACCACAGGCTGCAGGGGAATGTTGGCCAGGAGCCACATTACTCCTCCCCCTCCTTCTTCACTGACCTTGGCGTCTGCAGCTGTTTCTCTCACACAAAAAGTTCTTCACAAGAGGCTGTCAGACACCTCTCAGAATTTCTTCACATCATCCATCTCATCTCCTCTCTACTTCTTACAGCTAGGCCAGGCTGAATTTGGCCCAGTCGGCTGCCCGGCAAGAAGCCAGAGGGTGAGGCCTGCAAGGCCCACGAGGCCTGCGCCTCCCCCTCTGCACCTCCGTCCCCGCTCAGCTTCGTCACATCTTCTCTTCTCCTTTTTTTTTCTATTTTCGCCTTCTTAAATACATTATCGCAGAGGCGTTATCGCAGAACATTCTGCTACCAATTGGCTCGGCCTTGGCCAGCAGTGGGTCTGCCCTAGGCCTGGCCGGGTCCACTGAACAAAGGGGAGCAACTTCTAGCAGCTTCCTACAGAAGCTACCATCTTAGGCCCCCCTCACTAAACAAAATCACAAGAATTTCAAAGGTGTTATCAGTGAACATTCCGTCACCAATTGGTTTGGCCCTCACCTAGGGTGTTTTCCCTAGGTCCAGCTGAGTCCACCGGAGAAAGGGGAAATTTCTAGCAGCTTCTTGGAGAAGTTGCCACTGGAGGCCTGCCCCCCCCCAACAAAACCAACACACTTCTTGCCTTTTTTTTGCCCTCTGAAGTTGTTAGCGGCTGAGAGAGTATCTGCATTTCAAGGAAACAGCAGGATATTTCTAACCTATAATTAATGTTTAGTTATAGACAAGCGATTAGGCAGCAATTTTGCATGGCCGTGTTCTCCGATTGGCTAATCAGACAACCAGAGCATGGGATTTGCATATTGCAAAACTGTAAAGAAATAACTGTGACACAATTATGCAGATCAGACAGCAGAACCAATACGAGCAGGGGGAACTGCAGAGCTGCGAACTACAAAAAAATCTGCGACAAAATATTAGTGATTGCCAGAATTTCTGTCAGTCAGCTAAGGCAATCTCACTCATACACAAAGTATGTTTATAATTATAGCCTTTTCTGCTAGTGAGGTACTCTGCAATGATAAAAACATTTGAAATAGTTTTGCTGTGTTCTCATCAACCTGTGAGCATTTGTCAGTTAGTTAAGAAGCACAGCTGCTATTTTAATTTTATTCATTCTCTCATTTTGTCTAAGAGTGATTAATTTGCAAATCCTACATATGTATATAAAATACATACTCTACAGTACATATATTATTGTACTGGGCATAATTTTCAGATTTTGAAGGGGGGTGGTGGGGTGTGGGGCTGCAGGGGTGGCATCTGTGGCAAGAGAACAGGGGCTGCGCTGAACATAGCTGGTTCCAGTCGGTTCCAGCCAGCTCCAATGGACCCACACGCAGGACACAGCTGCACCCACCAGAGGAGTCTGCGGTGCCTCTGTGAAAAAATGTTTAACAAAAGGCAGTAACCACCAAGAAAAGGAATAACAAGGTCAGTGCAAGAGGTGAGAGAAGACCTCACTGAAGGAGAACAGAGAGAAGAACATGACTGAACAGAGGCTGCAGCCAAAGCAGCTGGCTGAGCAGGGGCTACAGCCCAAGTGTCCACCTGAGCAGGCACTGAGAGACGGGACCCTAAAGGGACTGCAGGAACCAGAAGACACTGACCCAATCTGCTGCACTGCCCTTGCCTCACCAAAGAATGTAGTGTCTGGTGAGAACAAAAAGGTGCATGTGTGTCAAGGTGTTCGGAGAGAAGCAGGGGAGTTTTTCCTAAGGGTTTGTTTGTTATTATTTTACTTCAATACCAGAATCAGTAATTAATTGCTAATTGACAAAGAAGTTAAATAGAAATGCGACAAATCAGTACGCTGGTTTTGCCTGCAACAAGTATATAAATATGTTGTATCTTGGAATTAGGACTGTCACAGGAGCATATCTGCATTTACTTCTGGCTGCTGTATGTTCAGAAAAGCTTTTCAGAGAGCAAAAACAAATTAAAGGTGAAAGCGAGGCAAACTAAACTTCCTAGTCCTTACAGTACAAGTATCTTGCTCACTTGGAATTAAATGAGGATTTTATCAATGGCTTTGAAGTAATGGTATGTAGGTCATTAGGTGCAATAGGACTGAATATTCCCCTTTCACATAGTTTAGGTACACCTGATGTCTGGAACCAGCAAGCGCTCTTTAATTAAACATCTCTGCATTACCTGTATACTCAAGATGAAATCCAGCAGCTGAAACACTGATATCAGACTGAAAATTTAGGTACAGATTATTTGATGTGCTGTTGAGAAGTGGAGGTATGGTTGTTCCTGAAAAGAGAAATCAAAATATTATTGAAATGCACAGAAAATGAACTAAATACATACATAAATGTATAAAAAGAAAGAGGAAAAGAGAAAGAGGGAAACAGGGAAAGAGGATGAGAGGGGGAGAAAGAGAGAGAGAGAGGCTGCATAACTAATTCCATTGTATTTTGTCATCATAGATGCTATCAAATATCTCTCTCTATAATTTTTTTATTACATTTTCAGTCTACCACAATATCAGAGACACAAACAGCAGGCACTCAGGGAAGCAAGGTCTAATATAAATTTATACTACATGCTTTTATCCGCAAAAGGAGAAATATACACTAGGGTATTCAAAAGCAAGAGCACATCCTTTAACTGGAATCATTTTAAATGTAACAGTCAAATATATGAAGCAGCTCTGAACATATTTTGTAGGGCAATTGTTAGAAATGTGATTGATTATTTATTTGTGTTTCAGCACAAGACAAGACAACAATCTTATTGTCTGTGATCTCATTCCATACAACCAAACAAAGTAGAAAAAAGGACAAAAAAAAAAAAACCTAACAAGAAAAAGTGAGGCAAACAGAACTGTCATGTTTATCTAAAATAAGGATAAAGATTTCATCCTTCAGTCATGTACAATTTCAAGAGGCATCTCTTTTAGAGATCTGTATTTCTGCATCCTGCTATAAGAGTGAGCAAAAAAATGAGATTAATACATATCTAGTTTGGGAGTGTCTGAATGTTATTTCATTTCTAACATTTTCAAATATTCATCTTTATGAAAGTCTGATAAGGGATGACTGATTAAACCAGAATACTACCTATGGTTAATTGCAGGAGAAACAGACACACACACACGCGCCCACACACATGCGCGCCCACACACACACAAGTACTCAAAAAAGCTATGTGTTTACAATAAAGAGTTGAATCTGTGAGAAACTTATAGTAAAATCTTCTCAGTCACCTGAATAACTTCCAAGCCTTGGAGCATTGTTGTCAGCACCATCATAAAAGTCTAAGGAATCCCAGTTGTGTTCTGTGGCAAAACTCACGACTTGCACCTATGAAGAAAAATGTGAGATAAAGACCATAAACAACTTCTCTGTATTCAAGCGCAAAGATGACTGTAAATCATAGCCTCTGCTGCTTTCAATCATAAAAAGTTGTGTCTTTCCCTCATTGTCAAAGAGAATGCAAAATCATCATTAAGTGAATAAAATCACATTGCAACATTTTTTTTATTGAATTGCCATTTCAGACTTCTAAATCCTGTGACTCTTAGTGACAACCACACGTTACCTCTGACAAGAGTCATACAACCATGAAAACCATCTGGGTATAGAATATGGTTCTCTTGTTTGAAGGACATTGAGGGGAAGACAAAACATGATACCATCAATTACTACAGTTTCTTTGTGATTCTCTCCAGTTTATCTAGGGCTAAAACCAGTCCCACAGTGATGCACACTGCTTCATCTATCTTGCAATGTTCAATTCTGTCTCCAGGCAAAAGCAACGTCTTGTGTTTGGTTACCTTCATCACTGACTCATCTCCAGAGAAGGAGCAGTCACTAGCCTACCACAAGAAAAAGGCAGAACATTCACTTCATTCCTTCTAGGGGTGACAACATCCTTTTACTCATAAGGAGTGGTAAGCAGATAGACTGCAAGAGGGAGGACGTATCTGTTCTCATACAGTGAAGACACTTCCCACGAAGCAGAGAAATGCCAGGTTCCCGTTCCTGTTTTGGAGGGGAGACAGACTTGTGGGGGGTTTTTTGTTTGTTTTAGTGAAGTAACTGTTTAATGAAAAGCATGTAAAGAGTGACAGAAGCACGACTGAAACCCCAACCATCCTGAAAAAAGGAGTACCTTAGCCACTAAGTTAAAGATTTCTGCCTCTTCTACTGTGCTTCTGCCTCAATTATTCTCCCTTTTATTTTTTCCAAAATGGAACAACTTCAACTGAAGAAATAAATATCAGTTCCAGTATAACTAGGTAATAATGTTATTTTTCTAGGTGAAATATATGACATGTACCTTCTTCTAGGAAAAAGGAATGTTCAGTTTGGTTACCTATTTCTTGGATGAGGGCCTCAAACACTATATTTTTCTGTAGGAATGGGTCATATACTACAGTCAAAGAATTATTAAAAAAAAAAAAAAAATTAAGCAGTGGAGGGCAATGGAGCCCTGTTAGCATGTTTTAGATACTAAGAGGAGGCCCATTGGATCTGATCTCAGAAAACTTTAAGACTTAGCTGTTTATTTTTTGGTTCACAAGGGATTTAAGTGCAACTGTGGATGTTGTCTCTGTCAGGAATATTTCTGAAGACATACAGAATTGGAAGCGCAGGCACGTAGGAAACCTTCAAAATAAATTTCAAATTATCTGTTTTTCACGTGTGTTCAGGGACAGATTGCTACTGACTACAGTTTTTATATTTATTATAATGTATTTAATTTAAAACATCTATTTTTAGTGCAACTGGTGCTAATTGCCCTAACTTCCCAGGTAGTCAATAAATAGACAGACATACCTTCAGGCAGTGATTGGGCATCAGACTCTATATATTAGATGTTTTGAATTATCTACTTGAAGTGCCTGTCTGCCCTAACTTTGTAAGGAACCATGGTAGACTGATTTCCTGATATAAGGTATTTAATTTAGGTGCCTGAAGCTAGGCTTTTGGTGCACACTTCATATTTACCTAAATGTAATTTTAAATGTCTACTTTTCAATTTGATATGAGACAGCTCAGCATTTACATCTAATCACATTGTTTCAAAAGATTCAACAATGTAATCATACACATCGATAGCTATTATACCTAAATAGTTTAAAATTCCATCTACACATTTCACAGAGGAATAGGTATTAGTGATATATTATTTTCATATAATTTAAAGCTGAGAAAGTGTCTTTGTTACTTTGAGGGAATAAATATTGTTCAGGAAAAATGTCCAGATATTTTATGCATTTACATAAAACACAACAGCATTAGCTACCACAGTATCTTGAATATCCACATTTGCATGAGTTCTCAGGTTGGACAAAATTAGTCACTCAAGTTTCCAAATTTTCCCTCCATTAGCTAATTTTCACAGTAGTAGTAATTATATATAAATATATATTCAGTTTTTTTTTTCTTTCCTATGAAGTTCAAAAAAATCCCAAAACAATTCTGACGACATTTTTAATGTCATTAGTAGATACACAGCTAAGCTCAGTTGTGAAAAATAATGCAGTAAATATGGCAAGATGGCTTCTGATGTATACTGTGTCTTACTGATCTTGTATCAGCTCTATTCAGTTTACTATATCAGGGACTTTCTCTTCCTCAGACCAAGCCCTGAAATTCAGGCAGAATTCAAAGGATCAAACATGAGTATCACACTTTATGACTGTCCTTCTTCAGTGACAATATTAAATGTCCTACAGATGTAATTACAATCATATAGGTATGCCCATGAAAGGGCCCTGTTGTCAGTGCATTTATACAAGTATAAATGAATAACTTATTCAGTAACTGATAACAGAAATGAAGGATGGCATTCACTAGCTCAGCAGAAATACTCAGGAGAACTAGGAAAAAAGGAAACCGTAAGTATATCTTTTTATTATTACTCTGGAGTAAAAGAATATCATGCAGATTAGACACCTAACTTGAAAGCAAAGTTAGTAATTTAATCACCTAATGTAATCTATGATAAGAGATAAGCACTTCCAAAAAGCAACAGTAACTGCCTAAGCAAGGAAGCCAATTAATGACTAATTTAAATCCTCTGAGCTATCCCCTTAGTGCTTAACTTACATTACAGATTATATAAGAAATACACAGTGACATAATTTATTAAAAAGATTTATAAACTGTCCACAATGGTTTTCCTGATTTTCATTATTAAATATTTACCCCCAGTAACTGAGCTATTTATTTATTCATTTTCTACAGTAGTTATATTTGAACCAAGAGTAGGCACAGAAGACTTGCTACCATAGTTTCATGATATGGGTTTGTCCTAGTTCTGGCTAGGATAGAGTTAATATTCACCTGAGCTGGGTGGAGAACTGGAGCCAGTAGCCCCTATGGCTGGGGCACCCAGCTGGAATAATTAACTAATTAGCTAACAGCTGGGGTTAATTTACCCAAATTAGCCAAAGGGCTATTCCATCCCATCTGACATCATGCTCAGTATATAAGTGAGGAGGGTGCTGAGGGAAGGCTCTTGCTACTTGGAAGAAACTAGGTGTGGAGATTTGTTGTAAGCTATTATACTGTATTTGTATTCAATCACTGTTTTGTTTTCTTCTGTTATTGCTGTTAAATTTACTTTTTGTAATCTTAACCTATGTGTTTTTGCTGGGTTTTTTTTTGTTTGTTTGTTTACCAATTCTCCCTTCTGTCCCACTGGAGGGTGGGGGGAGTGAGAGTGAGACTGTGTAGTCTCATCCCGATCAGGGCTGAGCTATGACAGGGTTTTACTAGGAATTTGATAAGATGATGCTTAAGAGATGCTAATTTATTAAACTCAACTGCATTTCCAATAACTAGATTTCTTCAGTGAACTCTAAAGAGTGAGATATACATGACTTAACTTGATGGATACTGTTCTGCTATGTGTTCCATGAACTTCTTAATCTAAATTTTAGTAAATGAAAATTTTGAAAATACGTTAGAGGACCAATTCCTATCTCATGTTGAAACATACTGAGGTGTCTTCATATCACAATGAACCACATAACTATAGATTAAATAGCAGAGTTTCTAGGAAAACATATATAACTTGCCCATGGAAGCATTCTACTTAACTTCACTCTATTAGATGAGATTTATCCATTTTTGGGGGGGGGAGGGGCAGGGAAACAAACAAACAAACAAAAAAACCCCAAGCAAATAGCAAGTATACTTACTTGAATCCCAGCTCCCTCTGGTACTGTGATCTTCCACACACAGTTCAGATTGTTGTCATAAGGCTCAGGGTAACCAGGAGACAAAATGGTCCCTTTGCGCTTTGTTAAAATTCCACCACAGGGCACTGAAAGGAAATGCACAAGGCAAGAAAATAAGTGTGAAGCTCTGGAAGTGAGAAAAGATATTGTAAAAGCTTGCACAAAATTCAGTATACTATGGCTCAAAACTTTTGTAAATTACACTACATTAAAAAAACCAAAAAATTTGCCTCAGGAAAAGAAAACCTTAAACCTTGTATCTCAAAAACTTTCTTTTAAATAGCCAAAAAAGAACAAAGGAAAACCAGAGTTACATTGGTTTTCTTCCTCACAGAATCATGCTCATATTTCCCTTATTTATTTGACCTATAACAGAGGCAATCAGTACCATCAACTTTCTCTTCTGGATGTCCAATTTGAATGTATCTCATCTAAATCATTAGAAGCTCTAACAGGGACAAAGAATATTACAGCTTAATCTAGATACAGATATTCTATATTTAAGTAGTTGAAGGAAAAGATTGATGAAATTACTTATTAAAATTATTAGAAGCTAATGTATCACTTCTGTGCAACACTTCTAAATTCTGAATGCATTTCATTAGATAGAAATAAAAGGGTTTAGAAAATATGTAGGGGAATGCAACTTATCTCAATAATGAGTACTGTAGCTACATTTCGTGTGGCATATATTTAATAGAATCTGTTGGGAACTAAATGGATAAACTAAAGGTTAGTGTCTCTTAAAGTATTTGAATAATTACTCATAAAAGAATGAACAGACAGAATGACTGATGTCTACTATCTGTAAGGAAATATTCAAGCATTCACTAGAGTTAAGACAATTTAATGTGATCATATCTACACTTCAATTATTAATCCGACTTACTTCAATGCAATTTTCACCTCATATATATATTTTATCACCTTTATTGGTACAGGGATTTTCATACATAAGCTGGCCTGTAACCCTTTCTCAGTTCAACTTGCCTAGAGACAGATAGCTTTCTCTTCCATGGACTAAATCATGTATTAAAATATCAATGATATATTGTAATCAATGGCAATATAATTATTTCAATACTTTGTTGAGTTGTTATATCTGAAAACCAAATGTTTCAACAGGGTAAATAGTACAACTCTACTTATTAAACTGTAATCACTGAGAATAAAAAAAAAATATAGATATCTACTTAAGCTTCTTACTGATATATAAATGTAGTTCTATTCTTATGCCAGAAACAGTCTAAATAAACATGATCTGTGTATAATAGCTGGTTAATCATATTTTAATATTACTCCAGTGCTAATATCAATATTTTAGTATTTTGGAGAAAAATATTTTATTTTAATGAAAACCACTCTGACTCTACCATGTACTATCAGCTGATTAGTATAGAAGATTCAAATCAACCTAATGAAAAATGTTCTCTATTTTCCTTTCATCAACTCATCTAAAGCTCTAGCTTCTGTACTAGTTAATGCTGGAGTCAATGTCATAATGTGGTTTTTGCAATGGGTTAGAATAATTTTAATTAAAAAAAGAAATCTCTTCTCTGTCAAAAAAAAAAGTAAAGTAACTTTAACTCATACATATATCTACTATTTTGGATGGGAATGGAGTTCTTTACATATCTTCATCCTCAAAATGAATAGTTTTCAGTGTATTCAATTTAATTTGCACAAAATTAATGTATAATGCAGTCAGTACTGCAACAGATGTTACAGATGCAAAAGTTTGATGGCATTGCAAAAACATCTGTGCAAATTATAACCAGTTGTAATCCATTTATAATCAACTACATACTTTCCATATAAAAGTAAAGCAAAACGGTAATAAAACTTAATATGTAAATATCCCATATTTGCCCTTGACATAAACCTATGGAAAAATGTAGCATTAGAATTTTATCTTTTACTGTGGGGCTTTTCAGCACAATCATCAGATTTCCAATTAGTGCAAATTAGCTTTAAAAATGTAAATGGATGCACATTAATTTAAGAATTTGATTTTGATAATTTAATCTTGTATGACTAGAACCAGACAAAGTAGATTTTCTGATCTGAAAAATTACTGCTTCTTTTTTTTTTTTTTTCTGACAAGCAATGAAATATCAGTGTAACTATTTCTAAATCCTTAATATAGCAGTGTTCTTTCTAATAGCTTGCAATATCTTATTTGAGATATGCAAGGTGAGAGCATCTTAGTCTTGCAAGCAGTCAGGTCACACATGAACTGATATTTCTGAGTCTTGATTAAGGAACAGCCAGGAACTGCCACTGATGTTAATGTAAAAGAAGCTAACATATAATTTATAGCAGCAGAGTACGATCATAAAACTTGTGAAATGTCACAGTAAGGTTAGAATAGAAAGGGGAATAAAATCGTAACCTTGAATGAAGAAGAAAGTGAATGAAAGTAAGCAATAATAAAAGACTGTACAGATGACAAAGATGGAACACATTCAGCTAGAGAGAACGGTCTACACTTTAGGCAGTAGATAGTTCTATTAAAAAGCCTTAAGAACTCACCAACACAGGTAGGGAGTGAATCATTCCACTGTGCCAAAGCATTTGGTACTGTATCACATCTAATTGCTGTTGACCCATGGAGGATATAGCCTGGATTGCACTCAAAAAGAACCAATGACCCAACTGCAAATTCATTTCCAATTCTTTTTCCAAATCTCGGTTCAGGCACAGAGCTACATTGAGTTGCACTTGTTCTTGGAACAGCTGCAAACATAGAAACAATTGTGGATTCTTAATTTTAGACTTAGTGGAGGAATACAGATTTTGAATCCCAAATATTCAAAATTATTAAAAGTAACATTCAATTATTTGTCAGTTAGGAATATTTTCATAATGAAATCAAATGAACCTTCACAATACGAATTGCACACTTTTGACATCTGAGTTACGATTTAGAAGAGCATAGCACTGATATCCTTGCCAAGGTTAAAAGCAATGAATAAAATCCACACTGAAACCTTTCTAAAATGGCACTGAAAAGAAATACTATTATGAAATATTCAGCTAGTATATGGTTTCAAAATAACATTTCTGTGTCGGATGGTTACCTACATTTATACCTGTGCACTTCTAATTGTGTATTCTGACTGTCACATAAGGTTTTAAATTTAATGAAAGAGTGAATTGCAGTTGCAAGTATTGATGTATAACCATTTCTGCATTTGACCCATAAAAAGACAAATAATGTAAACCAAGAGAAGTATCTTAGTAACAGCAAATCACTGACTCACCCACAGGTAAGAACACTTACAGTTATTCATATTTAAATTGAGAGATAAACCAGTTTGAGGAGCCAGATGGTTCTAGCATTAGTCAGACAGATTAGCAAACAGAAACAGCTGCTTTGTATAACTGTCTTCTTAAATTTGGAACTCTCTTACACTTCTTAAATATTTGATTTAAGCTTTAAAACAGAGATAAAAGAATGATCCTAAAGATTTTTCCAAACATGCAGAAATAGTGAAACTTGTTAACAGGCTATTACTTTCCTCTCCATTCTCAGGCTGATGATTTACAATATATAATGAAAAGAATAATTGTGCACATTTTTCCAGATTGTCTCACCTTGATAAACAAAATGAAATCCTTTAGCTGTTATTGGTCCAACTGAAGTAAATCGAACTGTGATCTGGTTACCTGAGCTCAATGGAAGGGATTCACCTACTCAAACAAAGCAAATACAAAGCTATCATAACCATTTTTTACTAAAAAAGCATTCAAAATACCTGCCAGCATCTTGCAGCTAGAAATAACCCTCCTAAAACCCTATTTACTGCTTCAGTAAACTTTGCAAAACTTATATGATTTCAATATTTTATGTTGGAAGTATTAAGTTGTTTTAGAAAGGGGAAACTTAAACTCATTCTAGTTATTAGGAATATTTGTTGTTTTTTTCCTTTACCAAAAAAAAATCTCCAAACCCCATACCTCTTCTAATTGACTCAACCTGCACATAATCGATACAATTTTACTTTACTACAAGCATATGCTGCTTTCCCTTTTAAATATATAATACCCATTTCAGATTGCTCACTACATAAAAGTCATAAAGCCACATAGTAAGAAGCCCAAAACACTCACCTTAATGGCTAAATATCAGAAGAAAAAAAAAGTCTAAAGAAAATATATTCAATTTTGCTTTCTTTTATTCATTAATGCAAAGAGTTTTGCGTTATTAGGCTTTTAGTTCAAAATCCTGATTTCATATATTTGTCTGAATTGTATCTAAGAAAATGACAATCATATTTTTCTTTTTTTTTTTTTCTGACTACACTATCTTTCTAGTTTCATAAAAAATCAATAATAGTTTAATGACAGTTCTATTAAAGGATACCTGAATGAGATCCTGAGAGAGAGGATAATAAAGATGACTGCAGAGTTGGCCCATCATATACTTCAACTACATCATGGAGTGATGTCTGGAAAAATACGAACTGGCCAAAAACCACTGACCAAATAGGAAGGAGAAAATCAAGAGGCACCAATGGCCAAGAAAAAGGAAGACAGAATCAGAAAGGAAAAACAAAAACAAAAAAGAAGAGAACAAAATATACATTAATATATTGTTTAAAAAATAATTAAATTAAACATTATATTTATTGATTGTTTTTTTTTTTCTGATAACTTAATTAGCTGTCCTGGTGTTTAAGTTTTGGGGTTTTTTTTTCATACTATTACAGCAGTAAATGGATAAAAATGTAATTCTATATATATAAAAGAGGCCACGAAGATACACAAGCCATACATATACTCATTAAAAGATGCTAGTAATGAGGGATAAAAATAATTTTTCAGCCATTGAATATACTTTAAAATTCTCTGCTCTCCCCCGCCCAACACACATATAAACTCTCAGTGCAGTATCCTCCTTGATAATTCTAAGCATATTGCTATATATTGTGTTTTATTAATTTTGTTGATAAGACTCTGTAAGTTTTACTTACCTGAGAACATTTAGTTTTTCTTAAGAACATTAACATTCATTGAATCTTTACCTTTGAGAAGTAAATGAGCAACTAATTCAAAGCAACAAACACTCTTCAGGATACAAATACTGACTCACAAAAATTATTACTTTTTAAAGTCCTGTGAGTAGAACAGCTCAATTCAAGAATGTTAATTTTTAACTTAATTTCAAAGATCTGTGCAGCACATTCAAATCACAAGTGTTTGCACTTTTAATATAAGAAAAGAGTGAAAAGAAAAAAGAATGCTTTGGATTAATATTGGCCCTAGTACCTGCAAAATATTTATATCCTATTTAATCCTATTATCACTATTACTAGAAATGGAGAGGAAAATGGCTTAAAGAGTATACAGGTAAAAAGGTGGAAATAGTTAGATATTTTTAGGTACTGGAACACCTATAAAAAGAAACAGAACCAATTCTTTTTCATTATCCAGGTGAGCATTTTGAGATCAATATTCTAATGTGTTGCTACTAGATTGTAAAGAATGAAAATAAGCACACACAATTCTTCCCATTTATATACCCTTAGAGCTTTAAAAACACTATACTAAAAATGTGAAGTCTTCAAATTCTTTGCTTTTTTTTTTTTTATTGATCTAAAATAAAGGCAATCCACCTTGCCAAGTCAGGTTCCTGTCATATGCACTTTTCAAGAAGAAAAAAAAAGGTCAATTTTAAAAAGAAAAGGGAAAGTCTGGATGTTTTATTTATAAAATAATCAAACAAAAATAATTCTAAAAGTGTCTGTGAGACACTTCTGAAGATTTTTATCCATTTTTAGGAGGAATCAGAAGTGAGATGCTAAATTATCTCCATAATTTTCCCTCCAA